>APFE030455427.1:131493-167745 GCA_000404065.3 Pinus taeda | reverse complement strand
GTTCCTGGTCTTGTGTCAAGCTCCCTAAAAAATGAAACAAGGAATATCGAGGATAGTTTGCTCTTGCATCAACCTCGTTAAAATAATGAAACGGCTTGTATTCGAGGATAGTTCATAGCCATTATGTCAACCTCATTAAAACAATGAAACGTGAGCTCGTGCATTTCGAGCGCATTATCATTATGTCAACCTTCAACCCATTTTCAATGGACTGAAGCTTGGGGGGCATGTACCTCGAATTGAGACACGATGCTGGGGGGCATGCCCGTTTCATTTTTCACAAAGCATAGTTTGCATACGTGAGTCTCATGTGTGTTTTCAAGCTTTCATAAAAATCAAATATATGCGTATACATTCCGAAGGGTCGTTTGTTATGCTGTAAATACATTAGATTACATGTGTGTCGAACAGTCGCATAGCATATAAAACACATGATTACGTGAAGAAAAGATCCATCTAGGAATAAACATAAGCATATGAAAATAAATTCGTTTCCAAGCATAGTTTGCATGTGTGTGCGTGCTTTTAAGCTTGTCAAAAATATAAAAATACATGGATCGCATGTTGTGCAACTAATACATTAGATTACATGTGTATTAGACATTTGCATAGCATATCAAAAACATCATCACATGTAAAAAGATCCATCCAAAACCGGTGTGTATATATATATCGGGTGGCGCCCTAAGGCGCTCAAAAATAAATGTATGTGTCTCAAAGTGTTCTCAGTACATCTGAGACATATGTCTCTCAAAAAATAACAACAGTGGAAGTAAACCTAGGCGACTACTGTGGTGGGTCCCTCGCTCTATAGGCGGCCGCCGCTCGTGCCCCCCGCCTCAACAAGCGGTGCATCCTAGGCTCCACGCCCACTGTATGAACCTGTGCAGCTATCGGTACCTCCTCGATGCCCTGGAAATCAGGGATCCCTGCTAGCAACCCCTCCAGGTTGCGGATCATCGTCTCTGCCTGGTCACCTCCTACGGGAGCCAAAGCCAAGGCACCAGCGCCCTGATCTGCCCTCCGCGCCTCTGGAGCTAGGCCAAGAGGTCTAGCAGGACCGACATCTGCACAGTAAAGAGCATATATCAGAACACGTACATCGAAAAATACAAAAACATCATATAAACAAAATGCAAAAAAATCAAGTGTCATACCTCCGTCATCCCACTGCTCTCCAGCAGGCAGCGGCATATCTGGGTCTCCTCGGAAGTCGATACCGGCGTACGGCCAGTCCTCGACAAAGATGACCTGGCGCTCCAACCACTCTCTGAAGCAAAGACCCCAGGACACTGATCGTCCACCGCCTCCGCGAGGCATGACTCGGGCCCACCTGGTGGCCCTCGTCTCCCGCGCGTTGCGTGGCAGGTCTAGCACCATAGTCTGCAACTGGAAGGCCGGCACCCGCTCGAACATCAGCGGGAGCAGAATAGAGCCGTAACCGAACTGCTTCGACTCTCCGCGTCGGCAGTTGTTCAGTTGCCTCTTCATGCTGTTCGTCACAGCAAGTGCCCAGTTGAAGATCGTGGGCTCTAGGCAATCTAGGGCAAGTAGGAGATTGGCCTTGGAGGCCTCATGGTTCGCCAAGCTTCCCGCTGCCCGCGTAACCAGGAAGAGAATAGTGCGAAGGACTATGTTGCCACGCTCACCGGCACCCACCGAGGGAATGCTGCATTTCCCACTCCGTGTCTTAGTCGCCCATGGACAGACACGAGCCATCAAGCGATCTAGCGTCTCGCTGCTAGGACGCTACCCCTCCAAAATGGGCACCGGTCCTCGGCGGGACAACCCAGTCAGAAAATAAATATCATTCGAGTCGAACTCGATGTCACGGCCTCGGATGGTGAATTTTCCTTCCATTGGGTTCCAAGCTCGAACCAGTAGCTCTAGCAGGTCTGGCTGAGCTCGCAGTCTCGGAGTACGGAAAAATTTCATCAAACCGCATGCCCGCATGGCATTGCGGCATCCAGCATCGGCCAAGGCAGCTATATCCTCATCATCATGGTCCCTCTCTTGCCAAATGACGACCATCTTGCCCTACAAAGCACCCAAGACCCTTTTAGAATCATGCATGTGCAAAAAATCGCTTGGAATTATTTAAATTTTAAAAAATCATGCTTCTCGGCGCCAGCGCGACTGTTTTTAAAACAGCCGCGCTGAAAATGGCCGCCCCGTGTGTTTTTCACTGGGTCAGCGCGGAAGGACACGTCTTTTCCGCGCTGACCCAGGTTGGGCTACGTGTTGGGAAGCCCGATCAGCGCGGTCCCGATAGGGAAAACCGCGCTGACCGGGAGCGCTCCAACGCGCAAAGATTTTGGCCAAAATGGCCAAATCTTACGGTCAAGACAAGAAAAAACATAATCAAAA
Organism: Pinus taeda; assembly: GCA_000404065.3. Lineage (NCBI taxonomy): Eukaryota > Viridiplantae > Streptophyta > Pinopsida > Pinales > Pinaceae > Pinus > Pinus taeda. The sequence continues at coordinate 165,378 of APFE030455427.1, read as the reverse complement.
TGCAGGGAAAAGCAAGAGGAACCTACCTGGAACAAGCGGTTCGGAAATCAGCGGTCAGATGAGGGGGAATCAGCTCCGTCAACTTTGTAGTAATTTCACGTTCTCTGCAGCTCCAATGGTAGAATGGTAAAAAATGTTTTACAAACCTCCCATTTATAGTTAAATTTCCAAATTTGGTTAAATTTCCTTATAGATATGGGTTTTTTACTATAATTTTGCCATAAACTCATCTGGACGTGTTAAATTATGTCTTTATGCATATTTCGTCATGATTTTTCGACGTATCGAACAGGTTTATGTGGGTATCTGTCATGTGCAGGTCTTTGAAACCAACATGGTCATGGCAATTTCTACACACTTGATCCCAAAAAATGTCGTCATTAAGCTCTTTTCCGACGTAAAACAAGGAAAGATTGCCGAGCTCCCTCTCAGCTCGTCTAAAAGGAACGAGAGGCGGTCATTTTAAAGCTCTTTTTGGACTGTTTAAATAACAAAGATCGCCGGCCGTTTGTCGTTTCACGCTCGTTATTGGTTCTAAAACGACGTGATGCCGACCGCTTTTTTACTTTTTCGGGTCAGTATCACTATTTATGAAAAGTACTCCTCGGTTGTAATGACCGGGCGGTTCTTTCGAGCATCGTTTTATACTTTTTCGGGCTCGAGAGACACAACTGTACGAAAAAGCGCCCCCCTGGAGTTTCCTTTTTAGCTGTCTTTTCAGGCTCCCTAAACATGAAAAGGCGCCGAGTTTTTCCTTTGTCAGACTCGTTAAAACTAAATGACATCGGGCTCCGTCGCAATGACGCTCTCCAAGCATATGCTATCCCCGTCAAGCTTGTCATCCAAAAATAATCGGGGTACTCGCCAGAAATGGTGGGGGAAAATAAAGGAACCACAATCGTCGTCATCGGCAGTATGTCGCTCTTGAACATGGCACTATTGCATTCGTGTCTGGGTGGGGACATCTCATCTCGCTTCACTTTTGCCTCCATGGGTTTGGGTTATCCTATTTTGGCCATTCATCTGCTCATTGTCCTTTTGTTATGACCTCTGATCATTTGACCTCCAAATACTGCCAAATCCGTCGTTGTGCCGCCGATATGTTCAAGAGAAGTTGACCTCTGCAAGTACAACCCCCCTCTGATATTTCACGCAAAACAAACTTGTCTCTACCCGTCTCGCGTCGATGATGTGGGAATCATTATGGCCCACCTTCGATAAAGATCACTTCCTGTCGACTCCAGCTCATTATCCAGGAGTGACCTAGAGACTCCCTTCAGGTACCTTGGGGCCTGCATGCCTTAATGGCAGGTCTTTCGTGTTCGACGAGAGGTTTTCATCATTGACCTCCGATCGGATGATTCCGCGGGTGTTCGACATCGGCTCACTCATTCGCATGCCGTGGATTGTACCTATAGTACCTTGAGGACCATCGTCATCATTGGTGGCCCCTCTCGCGTCTGTTAACAGCTCTCATTATTGGCTGGTAATCAGACGATGTTCAAACATGTTCGACTTCGACACATCAATTCACATGTTTGAACTTGTACTTTGTTCGGACTTGGATGGAGCGCAAGACCCTGGTTCTAGTCCATTGTGGACCAGGTTGCGATTTTGTGGGACATCATTACATGACTCATTGATGGATGGCTGCGACCATACCTGAGTTCTCTTAAGGATGGCTGCGACCATACCTCTTATCATTATGGTCTTCTCAGCTGGGTGGCTGCATCCACGCCATAGACCTTTTTTCTATATGTCTTTTGGATGGCTGTGCCCATGCCTAGACTACGTGTAATTGAACTATCAGTTGTGTCCACCTGCAGGTTCTCTCCAGTGGTGTCCCAGTCCAGCAGTCTCGTAAAGCACTTCACCCCTCCCACTCTCTCGGGCTTCATGCTTTAGGGGGCATCTGTTACACAGTAAAATGTCACTGCCATCATGTCAGTCTCCCTACTGTGTTATAAAACCACATTCACCTAAGCTCATGCTCCTTGAAATGGCTAAAAAACCCTCTTTGCCTAAGTTATGGATCATCGCGACTATTTATCAAATAACCGCGCTGACGGGCGGAGGCCAATGTATCTGCTGTGCTGCCAGCGCGGAAGCACACGTCTTTTCCGCGCTGGTCCCATTTTTCGAACAGCGCACCCTACGTTTGTCCTTTTCGCGCTGACCAGACCTCTTCTACACCGGTTTGCGATGTCAGCGCGACAGTTCACGGGTTTTCCGCGCTGATCCTGTTTGGGCGAATTTGTTCTAACAACCAGCCTTCCAGACCCATCCAGAACTGGTTGTTAGCATTGTTGAGGTCGCCATCCTTTCTCTGGCATGTCTGTTCGACTGACCACCCACTTCTCGTGGGGGAGAACTCATCCTTTGCCTATTCATGGAGACTCCTTCTCCTTTATAAGCCTCCTCCATTGCCCATGAGCAGGGGGTTAGAGAGTTAGATAGTTTGGAAGATAGAGACTTTGATTGAGGAATTCTTTGTACATTTGAGTGCTGCTCTTTGTAGGCATTTAGTGTGTGGTGTGAGGATTGCTTTGAGCTTGAGGAAGGTCATAAGCTTGTGGCCTTGTGTGTGAGAGAGAGACCTTGTGACTTGGGAGTTTGATCCAAAGGTGAATGCTTAGGAGACACGCTGGCTGGACCCTCTAGGGAAGGACGCAGCGTCAGGACATCGGTTGTACCTTACTCTACTTTTTGTCAATAAAGATAGATGACTACTCTTATGGTTCCATTTACATGTGTTCAATGAATGATTAATGCGAATTGTATCTTTCCTGACCGATACATAGTTGTTGTTAGTAGATTTTACGCTTCTGTTTGCTCTCTTTTGCTTGTGCAGGTATTCATCCGCGAGGATAGCGGGGAATTGTGATCGGCTGGAGCGAAAGAGCGAGAGGAATATCTCTTCGACAAACAAGCGTTGGAATCCAAGTAGGGTATTCTCACCCACTTGTTAATCACAACTAGGAACCTGCAGTGTAGCATTGTTCGATTGTTGCTAGACCCCTGTTGGGCTAGTAGGGATCGCCTCTATCCGTAGAGGGGATTTACCTATAAAACAAGAAATATGAGGCCTATGATTAAGAAAGTGAAAAGACAGGGGTAAATGTTGTGAAATTTCGGAGTTGTAGGTGTAGGGTCTTAAGATACAGGGGATAATGATGAAAAAGGGATCTAGGGTAGAAAAAATATGAAGGATTATGCCCCAAAGGAAGATATTCTAGATGCAAACGTGATGAATTCCCCCTCTCTCTCTCTGTTTCTCCCCTCCTCTCTCTCTCTCTCTTCACCTATCTTTCCACCCCCTCCCTTTCTCTCCCTCATTTTTTGGTCCCTCCCTTTCTCCCTCCCAAACATCCTCTCTCTTTTCTCTATATCTCCTTTCCTACCTCTCCCCTTTTTCTCTCTCAAAATATCCTAATCTACACCCTCTCTCTCCCTCCCACTTTATCTCTACCCACATTACTCTCTCTTTCTCTCTCTCCATCTTATTTACCATCTCTTACTCACTCTCTCCCCACCCCTCCTCTCTCACACTTTCTCTAAACCTTCCTCCCACTTTGTCTCTCTATTTATCTCTATATACCTCCTACCATCACTATCTCTTTCTCCTCTTCCATCTTTCTCTCTCCCCAAAACTTTTCTTTCCTCCCCCATTCTCTAAGATCCACCCTCCCCCCTCTCTTTCTGTCTCCCCCCCTCACTTTCTCTCACACACTCTTGTTGAAAATGGCAACAAGAAATGCTAAAAATAGAAATGCTATATATACCATATCATGTACCAGTGTTGGATATAGCAACAAGGAATGAAAAAATGGAAATTCTAGAAATAGAATTGCTATAAATAGTATTTCGTGATAGATTACAATTTTAGTTATTCCCTGAACTAAAATTAAGAAGTAAAATCTAAATTTGATCTTTATAGTTGTTTGTAGAATAATTAATTAATTCATCTTAAGTTAATTAATTGTAGAAAATCAAACATCAAGTCTATGTCAAGACATGCAACAGTTTCTCTATTGATTGAGGACGTTATCCCTTAATTAAAGGAGATCAAGATGAGTTGTATTTTGAGTTGTAATGAGTTAGCTCAGTTAACTGAGTTAAGTCCAGTTAGATTAGTTCAAATAATCTGTTGAACTAATTGTGAGTTTAGTTAGTTAATGCATGCACGCATGTAACTGCTGCACTTCAGATTACTGAATATTCTCTCATAAATAACTCATGCATGTCATTTCAGTCAGAGACCCAGTTGAGATTAGAGGAAGGGACAATGTACTATTAGCTGGAGGACTTTTCCTATATAGGAAACTCATCCACGCAGAAGGAATTATCTCCTTTAGGATTGGGTAGTTACTTCTGAGCTTAATGAGCAGTGTGAGATGTGAATTCAAACAGGTGGCAGCATTAGACCCTAGGAGAAACTGCACAACGAAATAGGAGGTTTGGAGGGTAGAGGAGAAGATTTGTGAGAAGCCTTTGAGTGTTTATGAACAGGAGAGGGATTGTACCAAGAGCTAGATAGCTTGTGAGCTAAAGCTTTGTGTAATCCAGAAATATTTCCACTTGTATGATAATACAGAGATCGGGGGTTTTAGCTGAGGCTTTCCCTAGAGTATTCTTCTGTATTTCATGTGTGATTGACTTCTCATTCTATATTATATGTGTTCTATTTGATCTTGCCCAAAATTGATTAATCTTCTGCATGTTTGTTTGTAGAAGTAGATCAAGTATTTTGCTTTACTATATTGCATTATCAGGTGACCTACAGTGGGAAATTTCTACATGGTATCAGAGCAAAGGCGATCAAAGAAAAGAACAATATACAAAGAAGGGAGAAGTTTCAAGTTTCAAGTTCTTGATTATATAATTCCAATTCTTATCACATCTCAAATTTCACCAATGGCGTTCAACGGTTTAAAAATCGATTCTCCCTTGGATGGCATCTTGAATTATATACCATGGAAGGATCGCATGAAAGCAGTATTAGAGAACAAAGCTCTAAAGGACTTCATCGACCAAGAAGTCCCCAAGCCAGTAGCAACTTATGTTATAGAATTTGTGAAATGGAAGAAATGTGTGCCTAGAGCGAGGAGAATCCTTCTAGAGGGAGTTTGAGACCACATAATCTCAAGTCTCCATGGGAAGGAGACACCATTTTCAATGTGCAAAACATTGAAACAACTATATCAAAACAACAATGACCAGAGGAAGTTGGGGCTAAAAGCCAAGCTTCAGAAAATCAAGCGTGAAACAGGCGACACAATCTCTACATATCTAAACAAGCTCACCACCTGCAGGGATGAGCTTGGAAGTGTAGGGATCATGACAGCCAATGATGACATTGTGAGTCTTTCTCTCCTCATTCTTCCTAAGAGCTGGCATAACTACCAAGACTCAGTTAATGGAAGAGAGAAACTACCATATTGGGAAAGAATTTGGTTGGATCTAATGCAGGAGGAGATAAGAAGAAGCACCAGAGATGGTTCTTCATCCAATGAGGATGAAGAAAACTGCGCCTTAGTGAGTAAGGCAAAGAAAGGGAAGGAGAAGCATTCTCATCCCAAATCGAGTTCTTCCTATGGTGCGAAGAAGTTTACAAATCGAAAGTGTGATGCTTTCATTGTCATGAGATGGGCAATTTTTCTACAAGTTGTCCACTGAATAAATCCAAGAAGGGATCCAAGGAAGGATCACATGGTGAGGCACTGGCCTCATAGTTTGAGTTGGACTTCACCCTCTTCACAGGCATGGTTTCATCCTTGGTGGGATGTGGTCGGTTTTTTGACAGTGGAGCTTCATTCCACATGATCGGCGATAAGAGTTTGTTCAATACCCATGAGGACAAAGATCTCTAGATACTCATAGCGATGGGTAATGATGAAAAGTATAGTGTCTCAGGAGTAGGCACAATTATTTTTCAAAGGGAGCGTGGAGCTTGCATTACCTTAACAGATGTGAAGTATGTGCCAGGACTGAGGATCGCAATGCTGGAAGACAAAGGCTATGATGTAGTCTTCAATAAGGGAAAGGTTTTCCTTAGACACATCACCACAATACATATGAAGCATTTCGGTTCACGAGTTAACAACATGTATGCTCTTGAGGTTCAATATGCATGCAAAGCCTTGAGAAACAAGGCAACTGATGGAGACTTGGTGGTTGACGGGGAGAATACATTACCTCTCAACACGTAGTGCTAGAAGAAGTCTCAGACAATTGTGGAGGAGCCACAATCAGTGAAGCAGCTTCAGGAGGTTGTGGAGCAGCCACAACTAGAGAAGCCGAGGGGAGAATGAGTGGAGGCATCCACTCATGCAGAGACCTCTAGTAGGGGAAAATATCAAGCCATGTGGGTAGAGGGATCACATGCATTCATACCTCTAGCTCGGAGGTGGGGTGATGTGGAGTGACAGTCCCAAGAAGGCTGGAATACGGGCAGGATCATTGAGGTACCCAACCTCTTTGATTAGACCTTGCTACGGGAGCCCCAATGAAGAGTAGCAAGACTGGCTGAGTGGGTAGATGCAAATGTGGATGGAGCGGCAAAGAGAACTACAGTGCAGGAATCCCAATACAGTGCAGAGCTAGCAGGCTGCAACAATGTGAGAGGCACATGAGTGTTGCACCAATGCAGGATGGCACAGAGAGGTGTGCAATGGTGCGAGATGCATGGAGTGTTGCAGCAGCTCAGAGGTCACAAAGGGAGCACTTTTTAGTGGTAGAGGAAGCTTTAACATCAGACGATGTTTCTAGTCCAATAAGGAGGTTAGTTGGGAGATTCTTTTATTTCTAGAGTTGCAGGAGCAACAACACTTGGGAGAAGTGTTATATGTAAAATTTTCCAAAGGTTTAGGATCGGGTTTGAGTTGAATTCTTTTCTTGTTGAGAGGGAGTGTTGAAAATGGCAACAAGAAATCCTAAAAATAGAATTTCTATAAATAGCATATCAGGTACGAGTGTTGGATATAGAAACAAGGAATGAAAAAATGGAAATTCTAAAAATAGAATTGCTATAAATAGTATTTCGAGATAGATTCCAATTTTAGTTAGCCCCTAAACTAAAATTAGTAAAATTCCAATTTGATCTTAGCAGCTATTTGTAAAATAATTAATTAATTCGTCTTGAGTTAATTAGTTATAGAAAACCAAACATGAAGTCTATATGAAGACATACTACAGTTTCACCATTGATTGAGGAAGTTATCCCTTGAGTAAAAGAGATCAGGATAAGTTTTACCTTGAGCTGTAATTAGTTAGCTCTGTTAACTGAGTTCAGTCCAGTTATATTAGTTCAAATAGTTTGTTGAACTAATTGTGAGTTCAATTAGTTAATTCATGCACACATGTAACTTTTGCACTTCAGATAACTGAATATTCTTTCATAAATAACTCATGCATGTCAGTTTAGTCAGAGACCCAGTTGAGATCAGAGGAAGGGATAGTGTACTATCTGTTGGAGGATTTTTCCTATATAGGAAACTCATCCATGAAGAAGGAATTATCTCCTTTAGGACTACGCAGTTACTTCTGAGTTTAGTGAGCAGTGAGATAGGTGAATTCAAACAGGTGGCAGCATTGGACCCTAGGAGAAACTGCGCAAGGAAATAGGAGGCTTGGAGGGCAGAAGAGAAGGTTTTCAGAGAAGCCTTTGATTTTCTATGACCAACAGAGGGATTGTACTGAGATCTGGATAGCTTGTGAGCTAAAGCTTTTTGAAATCTAGCCATATTTCCACTTTTATGATAATATAGAGATTGGGGTTTCTAGCTGAGGATTTCCCCAGAGTATTCTTCTATATTTTATATGTGATTGATTTCTCATTCTTAATTATATGCGTTGTATTTGATCTTTACCAAAATCAATTAAGCTTCCGGAAGTTTGTTTTTAGAAGTAGATCAAGTATTTTTCTTTAGTATATTGCATTATCAGGTGATCTACAGTGGGAAATTTCTACATCTCTCTCTCTCTCTCTCTCTCTCTCTCTCTCTCTCTCTCTAAATATTTCACTCTATCCTCCCCCCACTCTCTATTCTCTCTCCTCTCTCCCCCTCTCTTTAAACCTTCCTCTAACTCACTCTCTCTCTCCCTTTCTCTTCCTCCCTTCCTTTGTCCCTTGTCCAATATCACCCCATCCTCCATACTTTCCTCCCCCTCTCTTTCTCACCCCCTATCTTTCTCTCCCCATATCCACCCCTCCTCTATGAATCCCTCCCTTTCCCTTTTGAATTCTCTCCCCCTCCTTTCATCCATATGCTATCTCTCTCTCCCATTTATCTCCCACCACTATCTCCCTCTCTATATATATTTGTCTCTCTCTCTCTCCCTCTCTCCATCTTCCTCTCTCTTTCCATCTATATGTCTTTGTCTCTTTCTTCCCCTCACTCTCTTTGTCTCTTCCACCATCCATTTATCTCTCTCTCACTCTATTTAACACTCCTTCCAATACTTACTCTCCCTCCTCTTTTTCCCAGCTCCTTATCTTCTCCCTTCACCTTTCTCTCTCAGTTCTACCCTCCTATCATTCTTTCTCCATACATCCTTATCCCTCTTGCCCCTCCCACCTATCACTGCCTCTCTCCCCCTCTTACTCTCTCTCGTTCAAAAGTGGAGAGTGTAATAAAGGACATGTGGGGTAGAGATGAAGGGAGAGAGTAACAAAGGGGAGAGAGATAAAGGTGGAGAGAGAAAAGGGGGGAGAGAAACATAGGTAGAGAGAGAGGAAGGTGGAAGAGAGATAAAGATAGCGAAGGAGGGAAGGGGTATGGGGGATGAGAGAGTAAAATTGAGAGAGAGAGAGAGAGAGGTAAAATGAGTGAGTGAGTGAGAGAAAGCGAGTAAACAATTGAAATACAAGGGGTTGGGGTGGAAAGAAAGAAGGGGTTAGAGAGGGGGGAGATGAGTAGGGGGAGAGATATCGGAGGGGGAGGAATATATATCTATATATATTATATATATATATATATATATATATAATATTATATATATTATATATAATGGTACAGACAAAGGGATAGAGTGAGAGGAATGATGTAGATATAGAGTAAAGGAGGGAGGGAAAGTGTGTGTGTGTGTGTGTGTGAGTGTTACATGTCAATTTTGTCACCATGGCACTTGATCAGTTTATGGGCATTTTTACCATATGTGAGCATGTTTGAATGAACTCCCTTAGAAATCAAACAACAAAATTTATCTTGAAGTAGATCAGAAATTTGGGGAAAATAGCTGTCACACCTTGTTAAGTTTCATCTGCACTAATTTTTCTAGCTTTTCCCCTGCATTCGTTGGAATTAACTCTAGGAACATGCAGAGTTGTGCTTTGTCTACCACTATAAACGTGTGTAGGTGAATTAAAGAAAGTAAAAATAAAAAATACATTCCAGAAACATAGTTGGTTGAATATTTCCCAACTGAAAGCTTCGAGGTGATGATTATTTAAATTGTAACCCTTACAAGATGCATCTTAATCCCTTTCCTCATGGAAACCTAATGCCTCAATTAAGGGGTCTCATCCTCCTCTTTTGGATTTGAACCTTCTTCCTCTTGGCATATAAAATGACTAGAGGGTAGAGGGATTGAGGTGAGAACTCAGAGAAGATAAACTTATGTTGTTAGTTTGAGATTGGAAAGCTTGTCATATAAGGAGGAGACTGAAGGCATTTGGGAGGAACCTCACGACATCAAGGTGAAGGTTGTAAGGCTCCTCTTTATCTCTCCTTAATACAAATGAACACTTTCTCCCAATGATTTTTCTTATTGGAATGATGAGTGGTTTATAATTGTTTATAATGTTTATCAACGCAAATTCAATTCCTAATTTTCTTGATCACTAGGCTAAGTTTTGTTTGGATTATTATATCACATATGCTTTTAATCCTTTTTTGGTCTATGATTGCAGGTCTTGTCAAGAATTAAGGAGCTGCATCAAATCAAAACAAGGGATCTTCATCGATAAATTCGTGAAATAGGTAATAGGCTCATTCATTAGCATTAATTCCTTTAATTCAAACAAGTCCAACTTAGGGAAAGAATCAGTTCAATTCTCTTACGTGTTTCTAGTTTCCATCAAGGATCTAGGGAGACCACTCTTGTCTGCAAGAGGGATTTGTTTGGTGTAACAAATTGGCAACTCCACTGGGGAATGTCTCTGTTCTCATCCTTTTCCTTAGTTTTTCTTTCCAATCCTTCTGATTTAACTCGACCTCATTATTTATGAATCAATGACCTTTCCAATCTGTGTCATTGATTTCTTGAATTTTTTTTTCTTCGATTTATGACACTTGCATTGTTTTTGTTCACCAACAGAGCGTATTTCTACACCATTTTTTTCTTAGAAACCGAGCAAATGCACTCTATTTTGTATTGCTAAGCCACACAGGCCTAGGAAATTTTTGAAAATTTGACTTTTGCTATAGAGATTCTCACTATAGATTAACTTGATTTATAACTAAAGAAAAATACTTAATCTACTTCTACAATCAGACTTGCAGAAGCTAAATCAATTTAAGTAAGATCAAATAGAACACATATAACAGAGGAGAAGATTCAATCACTCATGAAACACAGAAGAATACTCTGGGGAAAGCCTCAGCTAAAAACCTCTCTATATGTATTAGCATACAAGTGGAAATATTTTAGGATTACACAAAGCTTTAGCTCTCAAGCTATCCAACTCTCAGTACAATCCCTCATTACTTCTCATAGACATAATAGATAACACATATGCCTTCCTTCAGTCCTCCAAGCCTCCTATTTCCTTATGCAGTTTCTCTTGCGTCCTCCAGCTTCCACCTATGTGATTCTCACCTCACACAGTACTCCGACCTCTGTAGTAATTACACAATCCTCAAGGTATGAATTCCTTCTGCATGCAAGAGATATTCACATGGGAATATTCTAGCAACTGATAGTACATTGTCCCAGCCTTTAATCTCAACTGGGTCTTTGTCTGAACTGACATGCATGCGTTATTTACGAGAGAATATTCAATTATCTAGAGAACAATAGTTTCTTGCATGCATGCATTAACTGACTGAACTCATAATTAGTTCCACAAACTATTTGGAACTAATTTAACTGAACTTAACTCAGTTAACTGAGCTAACTAATTACAACTCAAATCAACTCATCCTTATCTCCTTAATTTAATTAAGGGTTAAATTCCTCAATCAAAGGGATAACTATTGCATGTCTTCACAAAGACTTCATGTTTGATTTTCACCAACTAATTAACTTAAGATGAATTAATTAATTATTTTTCAAACAGCTAGTGAGACTAAATTCGAATTTTAATTCTCAATTTTAATTAAAGGAAAAATTATAATTGGAATACGTCCTGAAATGCTATCTCTAGCAATGCTATTTTAGCATTTCTATTTTTAGCATTTTTTGTTGTTATTTTCAACACTCCCTCTCAACAAGAAACACATTCAACTCTAACCCGATACTGAACCTTTGCAATGTTCTGTATGCAACACTTCTCTCAAGTGTTGTTTCCCAGCAACTTCAGAAACAAAAAATATCCAACCTGAATCAGAATGATGCCTCTGTCATCAAAGTATCTAACTGTTATTGCTTATGTCGATTGAAAACTCTCCACCTCTGTGCTCTTCAATATCTAACTTCTCTATCCTCTGTCACTTTGATCTCTGACTACATCAATCACACTGATTCTTCTTGCTGCATCAGTGTTGTTGTTGGTCCTATCTCCCAGCATGCATTCACACTACACCTCCTCTCATCATGTTCCATCGTGCTTCCCACTACTACACTGCAACTCAGTTACTCACAAATAAGTAACTGATCTCCCAACTGACCTGCCTGTTGGGCTAGGAACACCCTCTAATGTTGATGCTCCCTCTACCGCTCCATTTGCATCCATCTCTACCCACTCAGCCAGTCTTGCTACTCCTCCTCAGGGATCCTATAGCAAGGTCTAATGAAAGAGGTTGGGTACCTCAAGGATCCTGCCCCTATTCTAGCCATCTTGGGACTATCACTTCACATTGCCCCACCTCTCATCTAGAGGTATGGTTGCATGTGATCCTTCTGCCCACTTCGATCAAAATTTCCCACTACTAGACGTCTCTGCATGAGTGGATGCCTCCACTCAGTCTCCTCTTAGCATCTCCAATTGTGGCTCCTCCAGGATTGTCTGAGACTTCTTCTAGCACTGCATGTTGAGAGGTAATGTAATCTCCCTCTCAACCACCAAGTCTCCAATATTTTCCTTGCTCCTCAAGGCTTTGCATGCACTTTGAACCTCAAGAGCATACAAGTTCTTGACTCGTGAACTGATCTTCTTCACCTGTCTTGTGGTGATGTGTTTAAGGAAAACCTTTCCCTTACTGAAGACAACCTCGTAACCTTTGTCCTCCAACATCGCGATTGATACCAAGTTCTTCTTCAGTCCAGGCACATACATCACATCTGTCAAGGTAATGAGAGCTCCATGCTCCCTCTGAAAAGCAACCGTGCCCACTCCTAAAACACTATACCTTTCATCATTACCCATATCTATGCACATCTGGAGGTCTTTCTCCTCCAAGCTACTAAACAAACTCTTAGCACCAGTCATGTGGAATGAGGCTTCACTATAAAAAAACCAACCACAACCCATTATCGATGAAACCATGGATGTGATGAGGTTAAAATCCAATTCGAACTAAGAGGCTAGGGCCTCACCTTCATATCCTTCCAAGGATCCCTTCTTGGATTTCTTCAATGGACAATTAGTTGCATAATTGCCTACCTCATGATAATTAAAGCATCTCACTTTAGATTTGTCAATCTTCTTCCCACATGGGAAGAACTTGATTTGGAATGGGAAGCCTTCCCTTTCCCTTTTCACTCCTTACTAGCTAAGGCTAGATTTTCTTCATCAGCATGCTTAGATGAAGAACCATCTCTGGTGCTTCTCCTGATCTCCTCATGCATCAGATCTAACCACAGTCATTCCCAATCTGGCAGTTTCTCTCTTCAATTCACTGAGTCCTGGTAGCTATGCCAACTCTTAGGAAGACCGAGGAGATCAAGACCCACCTGTAGAGCTATAACAAGGGTATCTTTCACCTCTAGTTACCTTACATTAATATGTCAATCCAGGATCGTCTGGCTATTTCAAAGGGTGTCTCAGTCTGAGGCTAGCATTTGCCAGAGTAATGCTTGTAATACAACTATCCAAAAGCTATGCAAGTAAAGTAATGCAAACCTACAACTTAACTACTTCAAAAGACCAAATCACACCAAGTATTACATCATCCAAAGGTTCGGCAACAATAACCCGCCCTTTTCATAACTGATGAGAATAGATCAGAGGTCTGGGAGCCAAATAGCAAATGCTGGGCTCACTACAGCCTGTGATCATTCTTAATGATTAGAAATGAAACAGCAGATAAAAGAAATGATAATGAAATGGAACAACACATTAGCCAAGGGCTTGGTAGCAATAACACATCCCTTTCATAGCTGATGGGAGCAGATCAGAGGTCTAGGGACCAGGTAGCAGATGTTGGGGCCCACTACAGCCTAAGTCTGTCCTCAAGAAACAGCAAATTAGCAATCTGGAAATGGAACAACAAATAAATGGAACAACAAGTAAATGGAACAACAAGTAAATGGAACAAGAAATAAATGGAACAACAAGTAAATGGAACAACAATCCAAGAATAGAACAGCAATTGAAATAAACAATAACCAAGTCCTTTAAGCTACAAATCTATTTAATCATGCCAATCAAAACATCAATCTCGCAATCTTATATGATAGAACAATACTATAGAATCTTAGAAACACACCATACTTAATCTGCTTTTGTTAAAACACATACGACTGCATCTCATAATAAAGAATAGTCACGTTCAATAACCATGTGAAACAGACTTTTTGAGATGACTTGTTATAATGTAAAATATAATCGCGAATAATTCTGTAATAAAGTAACAGTGTCCTGTAGGAATTAATCAATACTTAAAGAATCGATAAAATAACATAGCATCGATATAAAGTTCAATAACACGAAATAACTTAATCACGACAAAGCATGTAATGAAATATTCTTAAAACATAGCAGATTACCAAATTACGTCTAAGACAAACCACACAGAAACCACGCGTAATAAGACAAGAGGAAACCACGCGTAATAACACGGAAACACCGCTTAATATGAATCCAGGCTCAAAGATAAAAAGTGAACAAGTCTGTATTAAAGCATGCAATAAAAGTACAGAAACTCAAGTCTTCAACAGAGCATAAAAATCATAGTCCAAATCTTTCTTCACAAAAATTACACCCGTCCCAGAAATTCCCCCCGTAACCAACAATGCTATCCCTTTTTATAAAAGGGACGGTGGAGACATCTAGGTAGAGAAATAGGTAAAAACAGATGTTGCGTTACTTCTTCCTTCTTCTGTTCCGCACTGGTATCTCTGCGTCCTATTTTGGGCTGATCCGTGTTGATCTGGTTCGCTTCCGGTCTCTCGTCACAGGGACAACAGTTAGCTCGTCTTTATCTTTACTTTTTGGATGGCCACCTTTTGCTTCTTCACCTTCCTGCACATAGAAACGATGTTTATCAATGCTTCTTATTAATTTCTCATATTTTCTTATAAGTTCTTATTATTATCTAAGTTTCCCATGCAAAAAAGGCTTTTGAGTTTTTATGAAAAGATACCGAAATGATCATGAAGACATACCTTCCTTGGTACTCCACACCACCATATCATCATCAACTATCATGATTCCTACACTTCCAAGCTCATATCTGTAGGTGGTGAGCTTGTTCAGATATGTAGAGATCATGTTGCCATTTTCACACTTGATTTTCCAAAGCTTGTCCTTTAGCAATAGATTCCTGTGGTTGTTTTTGTTCTGATATAGATCCTTTAATGTCTTCCACATTGAAAATAGAGTATCCTTCCCATGGAGACTCAAGACAATATGATCTTGAACTCCCTCCAGAAGAATCCTCCTCACTCTCACCACACATTTCTTCCATTCCACAGATTCTTGGGCAATAGCTATTGTTGGCTTGGGGACTTCTTTATCAATGAAGTCCTTAAAACCATTTTCCTTTAATACCGCTTCCATGTGATTCTTCCATGCTATGTAATTCGAGCTGCTATCCAGGGCATACTCGAGTCTCAAGCCATTGAATGCCATTGGTGAACTTTGAGATGTGATAAGAAATCAATTTTGTACCTACAATAAAGAACTTCAAACTTTGAACTTCTCCCTTCTTTGCATACTATTCTCCACTTTGATCACCTTTTCTCTGATACCATGTGGAAATTTTCACTATAGATTAACATGATCATGCAATATAACTAAAGCAAAATACTTAATTTACTTCTACAATCAGACTTGCGGAAGCTTAATCAAATTGAGCAAGATCAAACAAAACACATATAACAGAGAAGAAGATTCAATCACACATGAAACAAAGAAGACTACTCTGGGGAAAGCCTCAGCTAAAAACCTCGCTATATGTATTATCATACAAGTGGAAATATCTAAGGATTAAATAAAGCTTTAGCTCTCAAGCTACCCAGCTCTCAATACAATCCCTCGCTGCTACTCATAGACATAATAGACAACACATATGCCTTCCTTCAGTCCTCCAAGCCTTATATTTCCTTGTGTAGCTTCTCCTGGGTCCTCCAACGGCCACCTGTGTGATTCTCATGTCACACACTACTCTGACCTCTGTAGTAATTACGCAATCCTTAAGGAATGAATGCCTTCTGCATGCAAGAGATATTCCCATGGGAATATTCTAGCAACTAATAGTACATTGTCCCTACCTTTAATCTCAACCGAGTCTTTGTCTAAACTGACATGCATAAGTTATTTATGGAATATTCAGTTATCTGGAGAACACTAGTTGCATGCATGCATGCATGCATTAACTGATTGAACTCAAAATTAGTTCCAGAAACTGTTTGGTACTAATTTAACTACACTTAACTCAGTTAACTGAGCTAACTAATTATAACTCAAATACAACTCATCCAAGTTATCTCCTTAATTAAGGGATAACTTCCTCAATCAAAGGGATAACTGTTGCATGTCTTCACAAAGACTTCATGTTTGATTTTCACCAACTAATTAACTCAATATGAATTAATTAACTAATTTTCAAATAGCTAGTGAGACTAAATTCGAATTTTAATTCTAAATTTTAATGCAAGGACAAATTAAAATTGGAATATACCTTGAAATGCTATTTATAGAAATGTTATTTTTAGCATTTCTTGTTGCTATTTTCAACATTTGCTTCAACCGAGACTCGACTTTGATTTTCTGGAAGTGTCTTATCTTTGTTTGCACTGTTTCATGTCTCTTCTGAACTCATTTGAGTGCTTTGTTAATATTTTTTGAGAATTAGGTCTCTTTGACGAAATTGGTTAGGGTTTTGCCTGGTTGGTTTGTCGATTGATCAAAACAAGATAGGTTTTCCTTCTTCATGTGATATTATTATTTTTTCTATCAAATACACTAGTTAATATTTTTATTTTTATTTGTGATCAAACTCATTTTGAATTGAAAATTGGGATTTGTTTATATCTAGGGTTTTTGTGAAAAATTATGGTCATTTTTTTTTGATAAAGGAAATTGTTGCTTTAAATTTTGGGAATTTCTCACAATCACATTGTTGTTATCATTAAATCAAAGGATTCATAGGGAAAATGTATTTTTCCTCCAACTCTCTTAATTGATTTCTGTCAACCTAAAATTTTTGAGTGATAAAAGATAAAGAGTATTTTTGGTTTATTTAGTATTCAGGGAAATCTGGAACTTATTTTGTTTTCTGTGTTTTCATTGCATTAAGATGAAATTGGTTGTTTTAAGAAAGTTGAAAAATTTGTGAGTTTTGCAACTCATTTCGGAAAAAACAAAGAAAATCTTTCTTTCCTCTAAATAAGATTTCATCGAATTTGAAGGTTGCCATTGTATTTTTGAGTGCATTAAGATTTTGAGTCATGTCATAATATCATGAGTTTCACCTACATAACCTATTGAGTAAAGAACAACTTAATAATACAACGTTAATTAAAATTCATCTAGAGTTTTACATTTTTTAGGGATCTTTCCACCTACAATAGCTTAAGTGTAGGGCTTTGGAATGGAGAAGGAAGTAAACTCTTCGAAGCTACAAGCAAATAATAGAATCTTGAGTTAGGGAGAGAAAATCTAGTTATTTCTGTTTTGCTTTGGGAATCTCTTCTTATGCATGAGTTAAGCACGAGATCATGTCGAATCTCATGAAGTGATAGTACCCACTTCATTATCCTATATATAGTTAGTTGCATGTATTATAATGATATCGAAAGGTACTTGGGGTCACTTGAAATTAAACCTCTGATTGGTCGTGTGGAGGAGCCTTCAACAGAATTGAGCTTGTTACTCTACCCTTGCATGTACATCCGATATGTGCCTATCCCCTAGGTAAATTTTTTGTATTTGGTAAACTTATTGACTATAACCCTAGGGATCTACCTAAGGTGATGATAAAGGGAAGGTCCTATTGTACCTGGAATAGACATTGATTAGACTCACTTGGATTTTTTGGAGGATATTCTTTGCTCAAGATGGTTTATAGTAAAGTTACTTGCACCAGATTGTTTCATTAAGTATGTTTTCAGGGTAACTGGTTCCAAATGCTTATTTCTATTAAAAAATCACCTTGGTCACATCGATGTTGGATTTCATCACCAACTAGTAATTATTGATCTTTGTGAAGAGTCAGTTTGTATGGTTTGAAATCCTATATTTTTAGCGTGTGTTACTTTCTGTGTTGTTTTTACTTTTTAGAGACTTTTGATGCAATTTAGATATTGTGTGATTTATTAATTGAAAAAATTTCGTTGTGAGGGAATTACCTAGATAATCACGTAGGATACTCGGGGAATCCCCTAAGTATACACTGAGTCAGTTAGAAAAGATAAAAGTCAAAAAATCTAAATCAATGAGATCTGGAACTGCAAGAGAAACTAAAAATTCTACTATTATAGACTCTGATGTAAAAGGAACTCAAGTTAATAAATAAAAAATATCTACTATCTTAGGGCTTGAAGTGATAGAAACTAAACTTGATCAAACACAGAATTTAGTATCACACTAATCTAAAATTGGATCCTTAAACTCTCTTAAAGCTACCCGAACTCTGTAAAAGCTCATACTAAAGTTTAAAGTCTTATGGATGTCGAAGCCTGTTAGAAATAACCTCTGAACAATGACAATTTACAACCATCACAGAGCAATGAGGACCTTCGGTTAAAGTGCACTAACTGGTGGCCCATGGGGACTATGCATGGCGTAAATATGGCAGTTAGGAGGCTCAGACCAGAAAACGGAGGCTAATCATGCATCCCTAGGCAAAACCCCTTGAGAAGGAAAATCCCCGAGTGCACGGTCACAAGGAAAACCCGAAAATCGTGGGAAAAGCACTGAAACGATAGGCAGGTCCCACGCTAAAAAACTGGTAGAATATCAGAAGCGTTTTTGGTGGTAAGTGGAATTGTCAGAGGACCCAGCAATGCCATACAGTGATTGACACATGTTTGGTAGATTCGATGGAGAAAATAAGCTTTGGCACATAAAGGTTGAAGTCGAATTGGACCACTGAGTTGGCTGATGAATCATTTCACAGAGTAACCGAAGTAATGAACCGTTTGCGGAAGAGTTGGCTCAACTTGCGAGGAGACAAGTGGCCACCTCTCTTTGAAGCATTATAGTGATGATTATGTAGAACAGGGAATTCCAGCATAGAAGCAGGTGATCTGAAGAGCCGAGAAAGGAAACGAATAGTTAGGGAACATAATGGTTCTAAGAGCGACGAACAGAAAAAGAGTAAAGGAGGGAGAAAAGAAAGAGAACAATGAGAAGATGTGGAATGCGCAAAGATTCTGGGGAGTCACTTGGAGGTCGAGTGAAAAATCCAGAGAACTCCATTGACAGCAGCATATTGCTGTTGGAGTTGCATGGAAGTCGAGCAAATCATAGAAGCATGTGAAAGGCTGGGAGAAAGAGATCAGAGAAGCCAGAGCCAAGAGCCAGAGCGAGTGCCAGAAGCGAGAGCTAAGAGCCAGAACCAAAGCCTGAGCAACAGAGCAAGAGTTAGAGTTAGAGCCACAACCAGAGCAAGAGCCAGACCTAGAGCCATGAGCCAGAGCTAGAAAGTCGAAGAGCTCAAAGAGCCAAGGGATAAGATGGTGTTATGAGCCCAATGTTCCTATATAAAATATTGGAGTTAAGTGTAGGTACTTGTAAAAGAACTATTTCCATAATCCCAGAGAGCCTAATCAAATTGAATAGAGCTGAAGGAGAGGTAGCCCAAGATATCAGGGTCAACTCCATATTATATTGTTGTCTTATGTGTTTGTTTTTATTACTCCTTTAACTACTATTATATGGATTTATATATTAATTTAAGTATCTTTCCATATCAGTATTAACAATAGATTTTGAAGTAAATAATCATCTGAAAACAAATATAAACATACATCAATATTGTCAAGCATTTCTTATTTCTGCATTGGTTAATCAAATAGACTTGGGAAAATTTAAAGCTTTTGAAGGGGGAGAGGTTCTTGTAAGTTAGACAAGAAGCCTAAGAGCCCCATTTTCAAATCAGGTGGTATCGGAGCTTAAGATTGATTAACCCCACCTTCAAAGAAGGTTGTATTGGAATGCTTGATTGACAGGGCAAATATTTCTTTTCTGAAATGTGTTTTGACAGTGAAGGATTAATTGCCTCCTCAATTGTATGCTTGGTTGCAAACTGAATATTGTTTGAGTTTGCAGAGGTGAAGGGAAAGCTATTGATAGCTTAGTCCAAGAAGGACAAGAAGGAAGAAGAGTTGAAGGCATTCTTCTATCCCAAAGGACCTCAAAGCAACCCTTGAAGCACAAGGGGTTTGTTGCAAAAGGTTGCTAAATAAGTTCCTTATTAATCTTGTTTGAAGTTCTTTTATGCATTTTGTAAATGACAACTTCTACAAGTGAGTTCTCAAATTCTTCTTGCTCCCGAAATTCCTTTAATGGAGACATGAAGCAAGTTTTGTCCACCATGGTGGATATGGTGAGAGAAATGTATGAGGATGGAAGGAAGAGTAGCATACTTAGAGAACAGTTGAATTCCATGGAGGAAGAGAAGCAGATTCTTTCTGACAAATTGCAGGAAATGGAGAGGCAACTTCATATTGTAAGTATGAACCTAAAAAGGATGCATGAGTTGGAGTCACAACTCTTTGTTGCAAAAGATGCCTTGGTCAAGTATCAGATTGAGGAAGAGGTAAACCATTCCTATTTGTCTTCAAATTCTTCTAAGAATGCTTATATTGGTTCCTTTGAAAAACATACCAGAGGCATAGGTTCCAAGTTAATGACCAAGATGGGCTATGAAGGAAAAGGATTTTGCAAACATGCATGAGGTATTGTTGAGCCAATAATGGTTGAGGAAAGGCCTAAGTATTTGGGTCTTGGCTATGGACATTCTTATGGAGAGAATTCCAAAGTTTCCATGAAGGCCATTGAAACAGTTCCGAAAAGGAGTTTCATTGCAGGTCCTCTACCTCAGAAGTGTGAGGATTGTATTCAGGACGAATGCAATAACATGAAACATCATTTGCATGATGCCGGTGTTCAGAAGCACACACTTGAACCAGAGAGTTGTGGGAACTCTGAAAGCCTTGAAGAAAGTGATGGTGTTCCAAAGGGAGCCACTTCTTCATTTGCTTCACCTCCTCATGAAGGAAATAAAGGTGAAAGAGGCAGGTATAAATCTGGTTCTAAACACATTCCTTTTGATTTTGTAAAGGATGGAAAAATAATTGCATGTTCCTTTTGTGGTTTGGATAACCATTATGTTTCTGGATGTTGGAAGAGGATGGCCACATACATGAAACTTTCGAAGGAAAAGAAGAAAGCAGCCAAAGATCCACAGGACAAGGCAAATCATCCTGTAAAAAGGATGCACGTCTGTTGCACTTACTGCCATAAGCAAGGGCATCTTGTTGAAAGGTGTTGGACTTTGAATCTAGCACTACTTCCATCAAAGTTGAAGGAGAAAGTGAAAAAAGAAATGGCAGGATTGGAAATAAAGATTCCATGATTGATGTGGTTTAGGATGACTCACATATTGATTTTGATGTGCAAACAAAGGAGGGACCCTTGAAATGGATTGGTAAGAAATGGTTAGATTTCTTATCCAATTAAGACTGCATGTCTAGTGATGCATCTGTTTGCATTTCATTGTGGAATAAATGCATGTTGTAGGATCTTACCAAATGGTAAATAGAAAGAAGTTGAGTAGGAAACTCACTTTATTGCTGCAATAGTATGTTAATTTCAACTTCAAAAGTACAGTGTACTTAAGCGAAAGTTGATAGATGGAACACATGCATTAGCATGAGATGCATGTGATGTCGGCCTGGGAGAAGTTAACTTGGTTCCTAAAATGGAGATAAGGATAAGTGTCTCATCTTTTGGAAAAGAGTCCTAAAGGTCTTTTTCCTACATGCTCAACCTAAAGGATCGTTTTTTGTAAAGGCATTTTTTATTGGCTTGTCATTTGTATGTAGATGTAAGACATGGAAGGGTTCACAAGATTTGAAATATGCTTCTTTGTTGAAGCAGGAGTTAGCCCATGTAGTTGTTGTCTGTACGACTGCTATTGTTAACAATTGTTGTTGGAAGCTTTTCAAACAGGTACAAATGAAATTTTTGTGGAGAAGATGTACTTTACATTTGTTTGAGCCACCTTGGATCAAGGATCAAGGCAAAGAAGCTCAAACTACATTTTTTAAACTTCACAGCAAAAGTTTTGCATGAAGTCAAGGATGAAAACCATTCTTCTTGAGACGATCAACCCATCCAAGAAGGGAGGTGGTTAGAGATTTTGGCTCAGAGGAACTATGCAAAGGCAAGTGTAGGGAGGTTGAAAGAAGAGGGTGTTGTTACTCTCATTTACTGCTTAGATCAGTCTATCAGTCTTTTGGTGGAACATAATTTCTTTTAGTGGGATGGCCTGATCCGAAATTAGATCCTTAAACTCTCTTAAAGCTACCCGAACTTTGTAAAATCTCATACCGAAGTCTAAAGTCTTATGGATTTTGAAGGCTATCATAAATAGCATCTAAACAATGACAATTTGCAGCCAGCATGGAGCAACAAGGACCTTTGGTCAAAGCGCATTGACCGGTGTCCCATGGGGACCGTACATGGCGCAAAAATGGTAGTTAGGAGGCTCAGACCAGAAAACGAAGGCTATTTTTGATGCGTGATTAGCGTAAAGCTGGGAAAAACCCCTCGAGAAGGAAAAGCCCTGAGCACACGGTCACAAGGAAAACCTGAAAACCATGGGAAAAGCATTGAAACAATAAGCGGACCTCATGCTCCAAAACCGGTGGAATATCATAAGCATTTTGGGTGGTAAGAGGAATTGTCAGAGGACCTAGTGATGCCATATAGTGATTGATGTGTGTCCAGTGGATGAGAGATAAAACCGCTCTCATCACGAGCTAATGTCCAAGAAAGTCAACTGTACGATAAGAGCGATAATCGTAGGATCTGGAGGCCCCAGAGCTAACGATGGAGATTGCGCCCAATGGGAAACCAGATTCGACGGAGAAAATAAGTTTCAGCACATAAAGGTTGAAGTACGATTGGACCGCTGAGTTGGTGGATGAATCATTTCATAGAGTAACTAAAGTAACAAATTGTTTGGGGAAGAGCTGGCTCAGCTCGTGAGGAGACAAGGGCCACCTCTCTGTCAATCGTTATAGTGATGATGATGGAGAGCAGGGAATTCCAGCACAGAGGCAGGCGATCTGAAGAGCTGGGAGAGGAAACGAATAGTCAGGGAACATAATGATTCTAAGATCCACGAACAGATAGAGAGCAAAGGAGGGAGAAAAAAAAGCGAACATCGAGAAGACACGAAATGCATGGAGAGTCTGGGGAGTCACTCGGAGGTGGAGTGGAAAAGCCAGAGAGATCCATTGACAGCAGCATATTGCTGTTGGAGTTGTTTGGAAGTCGAGCGACTCACAGAGGCATGTAAATGACCCAGAGAAAGAGCTTAGAGAAGCTAGATCCAAGAGCCAAAGTGAATGCAAGGAGTGAGAGTTGAGAGCCAGAGCCAGAGCCGGAGCCACAAATCCATAGGTAGAGTCAGAGCCATAGCTAGAGCAAGAGCCAGAGCCAGAGCTAGAAAGCCAAAGAGCTCCAAGAGCCAGGGGATAAGAAGCTGTTCTGAGCCCAATGTTCCTATATAAAACATTGGAGTTAAGTGTAGGTGCTTATAAAAGAACTATTGCCATAATTGCAGAGAACCTAATCAAGTAGATTAGAGCTCAAGGAGATGTAACCCACGATATGAGGGTGAACTCCATATTATACTATTGTCTTATGTTTTTGTTTTTATTGCTGCTTTAACTAATTTTTTTTATTTTATTTTATTTTTTTTTTTTTTTTTTTTTTTTTTTTTGGGCAAAGACTAAATTATTTATATTAAAGAAACTGAAAAAATATTTACAAGAGGATTTAACCTCTGAGAGTGAGTAGGCAACTCTCTTTCAAATCTTTTCACAAAAAATCCTGTTTCGCTGATTGTAAGGAACATTATGCAAAATGCTATCTACAGAAATACACTTCAGGGCAGAGGATAAAGATTTTACAGGCTTGGAAGTCTACAAAACTGGAAGATATTTTCAAAAATACAAAGCTTTTATGCTTGCTCTTCTGGAAATGTCGCCAGCCTCAGTATGCTGCACCATGGTTGCCGAACAGGTGTAGCTGGTCCCAAAATGCCAAAACAAAACACGCATAAACAGAACAGAGAATATATATTACCACCAGACCAAGAGCCAAAGACCTTACCCTCAGAACGGAGATGAATACTTGACATTTTTTGAACATTGCTCGGCTTCCTTGTCCGGATCTCGCTCCCAGGTGACCTCCATCCCGTCTGGGATATCTGCACGTGTCATTTCCGGAGGCAGTTTGAGGTAAAGGATGTTAGCAAAGGAGTTATCAGGCTCCTTGTCCACTGCTTGCTTCTGGGGTGAAGCCTTCCTGGTGACGTCCATCGCTTGTGGAGCCTCAGTATTTTGCTGAGCAATGTCCATGGTGTCCTTGTCCTTCATGCTTCCTATCTCCTGTAGCACCTCTGCCTGCTCCTCAGAGTGAGCAAAAGTGTTGTCATCTTCAAGCCTTCTCTGAGATGAAGGAATGTAGGAGATATCTTCCATTCCCCTCCTCTGCGAGGAGTTGTCCGTGGGGGAAGGCGTCTGTTTCTCGGTTTCCTCCTTCAGGCTTCCCTCCTCCTCCTCTTCTTCAGAAAAAATAACCGTAACGAGAGCCGAGACGATGGGTTTGTTAGTCCTGCGTCTGAATTGAAATTTCGCCGACTGCACAGTGTTGCTGATAGAGTAGCCTGAGTGTTCCGACCTGAATAAAGGGGGCGAAGCACAAGCAAGGGGTGAAATACGTCGTGGGCTTTGACTGCCCCTGCCTCGAGAACTTCCCCTCTGCCCATAGTTATGTCCACGGCGAGGTGTAGCGCGCAGACGAGGAGCCATGGGATGCGAAGGATGCTCTGTTTCTGCCTGAAGCTTATGCAATGCAGCAATTGCTCCGCTGCCCACCTCTAAATTGAGAATTTCAAATTCGTCCACAGGAGAGGTAACGCTTCCGCAGTGCTGCACCACCATAGAACGAAGCCTTTTCTCATTCCTCACCTCTACCTCCTGAGAATGCCATAAACCAGATGCCGACACTGTACAGAACTGAACCTTGAGGTAAGGCCTGCTACCGCCGATGCCTCCTCTTCTTCCCTTGTCTGTCCTTCCCCTCCTTCCGCCTCAGAGCTCCAATTCCCCTCCTGTGCTCTAACATGGACAGTGGCGAATGTTCGGGCAGCCATCCTGTAAATTCTCTGGTAGGTTCCTTGGGACAGAGGCCGAATTGAATAGCAATGAATGCTATTCATTACAACCCACTTGAACTCCATATCAATCCGCCTGTGCATCTGCCTACTGTCCGGTCCACGTGGTTGGCACATGGCTTAACTTAAATGCATGTTAACACCTGCATCCGGGTGTTGCTTTAACTATTGTTATATGCATTTATATATCAGTTTAAATACTTTCCCACATTAGCACAAACAATAGATTTTAAGGTAAATAATCAGCTGAAAACAAATACAAGCATACACCCATATTGTCAAGCATTTCATGTTTCCGCATTAGTTAATCAAATAGAATCTGAAAAATTTAAAGCTTTGGAAGTGGGAGAGGTTCCTGTAAGTTAGACAAGAAGCCTAAGAGCCCCATTTTCAGATCACACATTGACGAAGAACTATTTTACAAATTATTGAACTCATTCAAGCTGAATCAGATACTGGAGACTTTTCAGATACAAATCCAATTTTTAAACCAGATATTAATGACCCTAAGTCTGATCTTTCTAAACCTAAATCTTATACACCTGGTACAATGCATATTCTAGATCCTCCACATTGATGCATGTGAAACTCATTATTATTGATAGTCATCGTACTAGTCTCATTAACATCAAAGAATTTGTTTCAGACTAAGAGGAAGAACCAAATAGTTTCTACCAGTGAGCCATCAGATATTTTAGAACTTTTGTTTAGCTCTCTTCAGCATGACTCTTGGTATTTCACACCCTTTAACTCCTTAGGACAAGGGATTCCACGATACATGACTCCCTACGCTATCGTGCTATGTTTTCTCACTTGGTTTACTGTCTAACCCAAAAGCCGATCTCTTCACTTGGTTTCCACCTCGTTCTAGGCTTGCCTTAGGGAACTACACAATCCTTGAGGGCAACCAACACCAAGGAAATTGTGTAGAGCATGAGAGGTAGCCTAGAGCCACTCAACCAAAAAATTGTGCAAAATCCTCTTGCTCAGAGGTTGCTCAGTGCATAGGACAGTGGGTTGCCCAATCCTTCCTAGAACTACACAATCTCTCTGGGAAATTCTTGGCAATGTTTCCCTGAAAAAGGAAAAGCCCAAGAAAAAGAGAAAAAGCATCCCAAGAAAATAGGGATCTATTCTTAGCAGTTGGAAGGACGCAATTGTCTTATTTTGGAAACTACCCCCAAGTGTCACTTTTTCCTTGATTTTCTTACTTTGCACCATAAACCTTAAATTGGCCAAATCTATTTAATCGGTGCTACCAGAGATCATTTTCACATTCAATCTTGGAGCTCTGGCATTCTCGAGGAGATCAAGGAACCTTTGTTGCGATCATTGTCAATTTTCTAGGTAAGTCTTTCTTTTCTAGTCTTTTGTCATTTTTTCCTGTCTCTTTTTCCTTGTTTATCTTGTGAGAGTGTTGTTTCACTTCTTTTTTTGAATGATTGCTAGTGCTTTAACTTGTTTTAGCTTGTAGAAGTGTTGTTTTATGTTTTACATTGTCTTTCCCAAGTGTCACATGCATTCCTCCATTTTTTCACTAACGTTCATCGTTGCAGTGACTCTCTCCACTTGCTTCATTGTCCTTCAGTTTGATTGATTCCTATTATTTTTTCACTTGCATGCATCATCATTCTTTTAGATCTTCACTCAACATCACACCACCTTCAGATCTTCTATATTTCACATTCCCCTTAGGAAAATCTGGGCTAACCTTGCCTGAGTGTCGCTTTATCTTGCATGCACTACCAATTCAGGGAGCTCAAAGCCTCTTCCTTGGCTTCTAGAACTATGCAGAGGCTTCCCTGGCCTAGCCCTCACTATAAACTACACAGTACCAACAACTAGTCTCCTAGTCCTGCCCAATGTGACTACTTAATTCATAATCTCTTCTAGCTTGTGCCCAGACTGAACTGTGCATTGTGCAGTTCCAGTTAGCAAGCCCCCCCCACTGACTATTGGAGTTGTGCAATGCATAGTTCCAACATACAGCCAATCACCTCTGTGAACTAGAATTTTGCAATCCCTCCCAGCATTGAACCAATTTTTTGTTTGAACTTGTCTTGAAGTGTTTTTGGTTTTAAGGTAACATTTGCATGCCATGAGTGTCCTCTTTGTCTCCACGTACAACAATTGTTGAGCATCTCTCTAGCAGTCACAATTAACATGGTTTCTAAGAGAGTTTCATCAAAGGAAACTATCAAGAGTAGTATTGAGGAAGAAGTTGAGCAAGTGTCAATTAACTTGCTAGTTTATGCAAATGCTCACTTGTTCATTGAGAAGGGCATCGAGTTGACATGGCAGTAGATTTAGGACACTTTTGCAAAGGACTTCAAGGAAGACTTAGAGGACTGATAGGTTTATATCGGTATCCAATGGTCAGGCTTATACAAGGTTGCATGGAGTTACCCCACCTTCCCATGTGCATACATTGTCAGTTGGATTATGCCACACACAGATCTAGAGACTATGGCATTGAGTTGTTCCAGCAGGATAGAGATTACTCCCTTCAAGGCAGAAAATTATCATCAAATGTATCATTTAACTCACCCAGTGAGGCACATGGAAACACTTTTCTATGCCACCCACAACGATGTGAATACGAGAGATATAGTCAAGCACTGGGTGAAAGAGCCATCAAAGTTCAGATAAACACCCAATCATGTTTACGAGATAAATTCTCTCAGGCCTATCAGTTCTTTATCATCTTTGCATGTCGAATATATGGTGAAGAGAGAACAGAGACCTTTCCTAAAGGTTGGGTAGTTGTATTAGACCCGTTGGTGAGTGATGGAAGGCCATTCAATTGTCGTACGTGTTGTCTTATCAGTTGAAATTCCATGCGGCTAATGCTGAGAATCAGCCCAAGGATGAGCAAGCGAGATTCTACACGTTTACATACTTACTAGATGTAATCGGTGCCCAACAACCATTTCGTAGCATGAGATGGACATGGACATCGAAAGAAACTAGCGTCAACATTATTGCAAGTTTCTTTCCAACCATAGCTATGGAGGAGTAATGGCAAGGTTGACTCACCATTTCATCATCTTTTTGTACAAGTTGATATTTGAGAAGGATCCACCTTACATGTCCCAGGAATTGATGGAGGTGATACTTAACATTGCAGATTGGTATGCCTCACTCGATGGCACCTTTATCAGAGTGTTTGGTGGAGAGAAGCATACACATCTTCTACCAAGGTATGCCACAGATAGCTTTGTCATGCAAGCGGTCTCATATCACCTTTCTATAGGGTTATCATTAAGACTACACAAGAGGAAGAAGGCACCATGGCCCACTCTTCCTCTATGGATCGAGTTATACGAGATTAAGATATTGAAGGATGCAGATGCCGAAGCTAAGGAGATATTGAATTTCAATTCTACCACCAAGGACTTTAATCTGTATGATCCCCATGGTATTTGCAAGAAACATTGTGCAAAGTTGTACTATCCATGGATCGATGGGACATTATACTGGAACGAGGAGGACCCTTGGAGATACTATTACAATGACTCCAAGCTCCATGAGCCAGTTAGTATAGACACAACTTGGAAGGCTCTTTTGCAAATAGTAGTAGCATAGGAAGCAACAACAAAAGTAGAAATAAGTAGAAATCCAGCACAGGACAAGGCAAAGATGAATATTGTCAAGAACCCAGAAGTAGAGGAAAACTACAAGATGAGAGAAGATCATATCACTTAGAAAGAAAATTTGGGAGCGAAGGCAAAGAGGGAGCAGCAGATAAAGAGGGTAGAGTGAAGGAATAAATAAAAGAAAAGACTAGAAGAAGCATAATGAAAGTTGCAAGAAACGGAGAAGAATTTGAAGGAAGAGAAAGAGTTGAGAAGGAGAGAAAGGGAAAGAAGCATAAAAAACAGGAAGAAGAAAGGAAAGGCATGACGAAAAAGAAAATAACCCCCATAGAGATTAAGTCATTAGAACAACCAACAGTTGAAGAAGAGGGTGAGTAGATGCAGGATTGAGATCTTGCTCAACAGATTGAGCAACTGATTAAAGTGATTGACATGGAGTCAGGGCAGGAACGACAAAATGAAGACACCGACCTTATGTCGAGAGTACCCAATGTTATCTCTCAGTCTCCACCATCTCCAGTGTGCAAACTAGTGTTGAGCGAGGAAAAAGAGGATATTCTCCTTGATGATGATCTGGTTATGGATGTGTATAATCTTTCATTTAATGAGTTGAAAAAGATGATTGTACAGACATGAAGGAAGTAGTTCCAGATGATCACACATCACTTGCATTCATGAAGGAAAGGGTGACAGTGTCAAATGTCAAAAATCATTCACCTTCCCTTTTCGATGCCACCTTGGCCTATGTAGGAACCACAAGATCGAATGTTAAGTTCCTATTGGTCGAGAAAGAACAAATGGCCAAGAATTTGTAGGTTTCTAAGCAAGAGGCAGAACAACTAAGAGAGCACATCACAATTTCCACAATGGAAGAGATGAGGAAAGTGATACTTGATGAAGGATCAATACTTGAGACTACCATGCGAAAGCTTTGTGAATAATTCGTCATCATGCATAACATAGTTTTCCTTGTTCATGGCTTACAATAGTGGAGCAAAGAGTTTTTTCAAACTCTCAGGAACATACATACTTCCATCACCCATGTGAAAGACTAGAAAATGTGGTATAAAGGGGCCTCGCTTCAATTTCCAAAGATGATGAAGCTTCAGGCAAAGCTAGAGAAAGAAAGGATCAGGATGTTGATCCAAAACTATGAGTAGCTCACCCCATTCATAACTAGCATACAGGTCTCATATGCATAGTTGTACAAGAGTTTGAATGTCATGGTAAGAAAACACAGGATCCCTTCAATCGGTTCCCTAACCAAGGCTAAACACAAGAACCAATTCTAGTTAGAGATCGAGAGCTACATGGAGTAGCTAAGGTGAGAGGCCACCAGGGATTACTTGGAGCTTAGTACACATAACATGAAGAAGTACAATGGTGGACTTGTCATATTCAACACCATGTTTCACACACATTAGGACAAGTTGGATATAGGTTCGAAGACCATATACCCACATGTTATGGAGACAATAGTCTGCTATCAAAAAGACCATTAAGAAATTTTGGGACATCATCACACAGTACCAAACTTGGCATGAGTACGTGATCGAGAAGAATCAAGTGAAGGTTTTTGAGTTCGTCTTTCCCCAAACTTCGGAGTCAGTGTGTTTTGTCTTGTTAGGTTGTCTCTAGCTTATTTTTTCTCACATGGGTACATGTGGAAAATGTAATATTATTTGTATAAAATATGTTGTAAGTGAAATTCCAAGTGTCATTAGTGGAATTTGAAAGGTCATAATGTTATGTAATGAGTTACTTGTAAAGATGTTGAAGAGTCATGAGGGTAGTCAAAGAGTCACAGAGGTGAATGTCAACAGCCACCCCAACTTTTGCTATAAGTAGAACCTCATAACTCATAGAAGAGGGGGAAACCATAACAAGTATGTCAGAGGTATAAATAAACATCCTTCTCTAAAGGGACAACCTCTTCTTCTCTCAATAAGTCAGAATCCCTCTTCTGCCTCATGAAATAAATAATTGCTTATGCACAATTCTTTGAAAAATGAAAAAAATAAATTAAAATAAATGTGAAAGAAGAAAAAAGATTCCT
This sequence comes from Pinus taeda, assembly GCA_000404065.3. Taxonomy (NCBI): domain Eukaryota; kingdom Viridiplantae; phylum Streptophyta; class Pinopsida; order Pinales; family Pinaceae; genus Pinus; species Pinus taeda. The sequence goes on along the minus strand of APFE030455427.1, from coordinate 134,767 downwards.
ACATAGAGAGGTGAAGAAAGTAACTTCATCAGGGTATTATCCAGGCTCCCTGACAGTAGAGCAATGCTTCTATTCCTTAAGTGACTCCATCCGGATACTATCCAGTCAAAATGACAACGAACCAACACTAGAGATGAAAATAAAACTCTGACAATCTATATTAGTTTTCATTTATATACCCCTCATCCCCAATCAAAACAAATCAGTTTGAATTGGCTTGGTATGTGTCCTACCAATAAAGAGAATGCTGGAGACTATTTCATTAACCCAAACTAAGTGAAGAAGCTATTACAATTAAGGAAACAAATAGTGATTCCGGAGGAGTTAGCCTCGCTTTACACGAGACAAGGACCACACAAATATTTGGAGTTCAACCTGGGTGTCACCAATGTTGTAGCGGCTAAAACCACCCTCCAAAATGTTTCCAATGCTTTGTTTTATAGCCCACCTTCTAAATCCAACAAATCATCTTACACTGATACAGGTACTTTTCCTTTGATTGAGCGTCATCCTTTACATCATGGCTTGTGTTTTCTCACTTGGTTTACTGTCTAACCCATAACTCGATCTCTTGACTTGTTTTTGACCCAGTTTTGGGCTTTCCTTAGAGAACTGCACAAGCCTTGAGAGAAACTAGCCTTGCTCTGGGGAATTACACAGTTCAAGATGATAGTGAGCCTTCAGCTCCAAGATTGCACAGAGATAATTTACAATGAGCCTTCAGTTGGGAAATTGCACAGAGCATGCAAGGAAGCGAAGAGCCACTTAACCCATAAATTGCACAGAAGCCTCTCATTCAGAAGTTGCTCAACGCATAAGCTAGTGACTTGTCCAGTGTTTCCCAGAACTGCACAATCTCTCCAAGTAATTGACGATAGATTTTCCTTGAAAAAAATAAAAATAAGTGAAAGAAAAAAAATAATCCTTAGAAAATAGGGATCTATTTTTATTAGTCGGAAGGAGGAACTTGTCTTATTTTGGAAACTTCCACCAAGTGTTTCTTTTTCCTTGATTTTTTGAATTCGCATCATAAACCCTTACGTGGCCAAATATAATTAATTGATGATGGCATAGCTCATTCACATTCAATCTTGGAGCTTTGTTATTCCCAAGGAGATCAAGGAACCTTTGGTGTGATTTTTGTCGCTTTTCTGGGTAAGTCTCTCTTTTCTAGCCTTTTGCCACATTTTATGTAACTTTTTCTTGTTTATCTTGTGAAAGTGTTGTTTCACTTGTTTTGTTCAACAAATTTAGGTGTTTTAACTTGGTTTAGCTTGTAGAAGTGTTGTTTTAAGTTTTTCATTACCTTTCCCAAGCGTCATGTGCATTACCCCATTTTTTCACTAACAGTCATCGTTGTGGCGACTCTCTCCACTTGCTTCATTTTTATTCAGTTTGATTGATTCATGCATTTCTTTCACTTGTGTGCATCACCATTCAATTAGATCTGCACTCAACATTACACCATCCTTTATATCTTCTCGATTTCACACTCCTCTTAGGTAGATCTTGGCTTCCCTTGTCCGGATCTCGCTTTCCCTTGGATGCACTGCGAATTTTGGGAGCTCACGGACACTACTTTCACATATGGAACTACACGAAGGTTCCCTTGGCCTGGCTCCAACTGCACACTATGTAATTTCAGAAGCTAGTCTTTGAGTCCTAGCTATTAAGACTGTGTAATGGGTAGTCTCTTATGGCCTATGTCCAGACTGAACTGCGCATTGTAAAGTTCCAGTCAGCAAGCCTCCCCCACTGATTGTTGGGACTACATAGTGCATAGTTCCAATAGGAAGCCAATCGCCTCTGTGAACCATGATTGCAAATCCCTCCTAGCATTGGATCGGTTTGTTGTTTTATCTTATCTTGAGCTGCTTTTGGTTTTAAGCTAACATTTGCATGCCATGAGTGTTCTCTCTATCTCTAGGTACAACAGTTGTTGAGAATCTCTCTAGTAGTTACATCTGACATGGCTTCCAAGAGATATGCATCAAGGTAAAGTGTCGAGAGTAGTAATTCGGAAGTAGTTGAGCAAGTGTCAATTAACTTTCCATTTTATGCAGACACTCATTTGTTCTTTGAGAGGGGCACCCAGTTGACATGGTAGTAGATTAAGGATACTTTTGTAGAGTAATTTAAGGAATAATTAGAGGAGTAGCAAGTTTATATCATTATCCAGTGGACAGGCTTATACAAGGTTGTGTACAAGTACCCCTCCTTCCCATGTGCATACATTATCAGCTTTATTGTCTCAAACATAGATCGAGAGACGATGACATTGATCAGTTCCAGTGTGATAGAGTTTGCAACCTTCACAATGGAGAACTATCATCGGATGTGTGATTTACCTCAATCAATCAGGCACATGGACACACTTTTCTATGCCAACTACGTCCAGGTGAGCACGAAAGATATAGTCAAGTGTTGGGTGAAAGAGCCGTCGAAGTTTAGACAAACAGCTAATCATGTTTACAAGACAAAGTCTCTTAGGAAAGCCTACCAGTTCTTGATCATCTTAGCACATCGAATATATTGATATAGGTGGATGTTGGTGGCCACCCACCAATCCCATTTGGACCCCACAACTGCCTCTTTCAACTTTTTTAGTTTCCTAAATTGTAGCACAATTTACTATTTTTAGCAATTTTTCGGGTCCTGAACTTCCGAAGTTGTTTTGAGTCCCTAAACAACGTTTTTTGGGAAATTTGGGGCAACATGGGTCAACTAATGTTTCCTCGCAAAGTTATAGTGCTCGGATAGATATTTCTAATGACCTATTGTATGCGTCAAATGGAGATCGTATGCCAAAGTTACGACCCTAGGAAATTGATGTACCAATTTACCCAAAACGGGGCCCACAATTTGGCGTTTCATCTTCTATGGTTAGGTTTTGGAATTTGAAGGGTATTCCATTGTTTCTCAACAATAAATAGGCCTTCGAGCCTCATTGTAAGACAATTAGGAATAGTTCAGAGGCATGTAGCTGCCACATCTCTTCTCAGAGATAAGCTACCATCGCCCTAGCTGGTTTATTTCCATTTCTATTTGTAAACATATTTTAGTATTTTACAGTAATGAAATAAAGTATTATTTCTACTGCATATCTGTCTTTATGGTTATCTCTGTATTTTATTGCATTCCTGTTTAAGTTCAGATCAGTGGTATCAGAGCAGTCTGCTTTTTCTTTGTTTTTCTTTGCATGTCCCCAACGAGGTGAGGTTATAAGCAGTTAGGGCTTGAACTGGTCGAACCTTTGCAAGACCAACCTCGCAAA
>APFE030455427.1:116204-131196 GCA_000404065.3 Pinus taeda | reverse complement strand
ATTTTTCTGTTCATGAATTTTCAAGTCAGGAAAAGATTGTTTTCACTCTTCTCAAAGTAGCCCCCCACGTCAAGGACTGGTGGGAAACCTACTGCGCGCAGAAGGATGAAAGTACAGGCTCACTGTTTTTAGCCGCACCCACTTGGAATGACTTTCGAGATGCCATCAAGGAGTAGTACTACACTGTCAAACGCTATGAGGACAAATACATCAAATGGACCACACTGCAGCAGGGACGAGACCAAGATGTGTCAGAGTTCACAAACATTTTTCATACCCTTCGAACACAGTTGGGTATCAAATATTCTGAGTTGCATCTTGTACTCAAATACCGTGGTTGCCTACACAGATACATCCAGGAAGAGATGGAGTTCTGGAACATCTCCTCACTTGGCACAACATACCGATACGCTGTCAAAATCGAGCAAAAGTGCAAATAGAAGAAGCGAGACTTTGGATCTGCAAATCCGAAGCCCAAAGGACAAAGCGAAGGCGGGGTGACCCAAGACAACCCCTTGAAGCCACAAGAAAAGAACAGCACCATGAAGCTGAAGAAGGACACAGGAAACTAGTGTGAGTTCCACAAGAGTCCCACTCATAACACAAGTGAGTGTCGGACCAAGCAGTCGCTGGTGGCCGAGTTGAAGGCTTCTGAATTAGAGGCATGTTCCGACCCTGAGCCAGAACCTGACAAGGGGAATGGCAAAGGGAAGCAAATCATTGATGCAGATCCCAATGCCACTGTTGCAACTGCCAAGATCCAGAAGAATGAACCAGAAGACCGACGGGAGGGGGAGCGTCTTTTCCACTCACAAATTTGGGTGAAGGGTTCGCCACTGCAATTCATTGTCAACAGTGGCAGCCAAAAGAACCTTATTTCAGTAGAGGTCATGAAGCTGTTTAGCCTACCAACTACACCACACCCACAACCATACAATATCGGGTGGTTTCATGAAGAATGAGATCTCAAAGCTCGCCAGCAGTTCCGCCTTCCCTACAACATCAAGCCATTCACATATGAGGTATTGTGTGATGTTACACCTCTGGATGTTTGCGATGTATTATTAAGCCAACCATACTTGTGGAGGCGAAATTCTGTGTATGATTCAAGGCCTTGTGTTGTCATTATTTCTTTGAATAATTCATTATACAGGATACCAGAGGTAGCCCCACCTACCATCATCTCTTTGATCACTGCTAAGAAAGGCAGCAAGCTCATATCACATACTAGGAAATTTATTTTCTATCTAGTTCACTCCCAAAGTAAGGGGAAGATCGTTGCTACATCCATGACCCCCACAAAGGGTTCCTCCACGTAGCAGCAGCACTAAAGGGATACAGTCATGACAGAACACAGGAACAACTTCTCCTCACCCAGAGGGGTACCACATAAGTTTCAGGTGGGTGACAAAGTTTGGTTACATATGCAGAAAGAACACCTTACAAGAGCCCATCAGAAGCTCAAACCACTCCAACATGGTCCCTACAGTACTACCAAGCCTGTGGGGAACAATGCTTTGGAGCACAACATTCCTCCATTCCTTCACCTGCACCAAGTGTTCAATGTGGACTATCGTAGACCATGCTTCCCACCATTACTAGACACATCAGAAAGTGCAAAACAAGTTCAGCAGATGGAGGAACTCAATGCAATGGGGACCATTCCTTCCTAAGGGGGGAGGAATGATCTAGGTGGATGTTGGCGGCCACCCACCTATCCCATTTGGACCCCATAGCTGTCTCTTTCAACCTTTTTAGTTTCTTAAATTGTAGCACAATTTACTCTTTTTAGAAGTTTTTCGGGTCCTAAATTTCCAGAGCCATTTTGAGGCCCTAAACGACGTTTTTTGGGAAGCTGGGGCAACATGGGTCAACCAATGTTGCCTCCCAAAGTGGTAGTGCTCGGATAGATCTTTCTAACGAGCTATTGTACGCGTAAAATGGAGATCGTATGCCAAAGTTACAACCCTGGGAAATTGATGTACCAATTTACCCAAAACGGGGCCCACAATTTGGCGTTTCATATTCTAGGGTTAGGTTTTGGAATGTGAAGGGTCTTCCATTGTTTCTAAACAATAAATTGGCCTTCGAGCCTCATTGTAATATAGTTCAGAATAGTTCAGAGGCATGTAGCTGCCACATCTCTTCTCAGAGATAAGCTACCATCGCCCTAGCTGGTTTATTTCCATTTCTATTTGTAAGCATATTTCAGTATTTTACAATAATGAAATAAAGTATTATTTCCACTGCATATCTGTCTTTATGGTTATCTCTGTATTTTATTGCGTTCCTATTTAAATCCAGATCATGTATGGTCAAGAGAGCACCGAGACCTTTCGTGAAGGTTGGGTAGTTGTATTGGACTAGGTTGTGAGTGATGGAAGTCCTTTAAACTGGTGGGACTTGTTGGCATATTAGGTAAAATTCCATGTGATTAGTTCCCGGAATCTACCCAAGGATGAGCAAGTGAGATTCTACATGTTTGCATACTTACTAGATGTAATGTCTCTCGATCAACAATTTCTAGAAATGCTCTAGACATTGACACTGAAAGAGATTGTCATCAACATTTACTGCAAGTTTCTTTCCAACTGCAGATACCGAGTAGTGGTAATGCTTACTGATCATTTCATCATCACATTGTACAAAATAATCTTTGAGAAGGATGGACCTTGCATGTCCCAAGAAGAGATGGAGGAAATACTTAACATTGTATATTGGTATACCTCAACCGGTGGCACCTTTATCACAGTCTTTGGTGGAGCATTTGGGGAATTTTGTGGTATAAAATGGGCCTCCTAAGGAAATTATAAAATAATAGTGGAAATAATAAAACAATATTAGATTATGTAATCAAATTTTAGAGGGAAAACAAAAAAACTATTCTTTCAACCCATATATTCAACTTATCTCCCTATGGGTTTACTCAAATTTCGAGCGGAAACACTCATTGGATGAAAATTTTGATTCTTCATCAAATGAGTACCCATGTTTCATACTTTTGGTGAACCCTACTACATCAAAAAGGAAAAGTACATGACAAATATTGTTGCAATCACATTTTTTCATGTATTTCTCATTGTTCATGTAGCAGGGCCCATCAAAAGTATGCAACATGTGTACTCCTTAGATGAGGAATTAAATTTTGCATCCAATGAGTACTCCCACTCAAAATTTGAGTAAAACCTTAGGGAGATAAGTTGAAAACACGAGTTGAAAAAGTAGTTTTATTATTTTATTATTTTTTAATATTTTTACTTTTTTACTTCAAAAATGAAGAATCATCCCCCATGGTTGACATAATCATCTTGAATCCTATTGGTTTATAAGTTTTTTTTGTTGTACATTTTTGTTAGGAGGCCCATTCTAGACCTCGAAATTCCCCTAATGAGAAGCCTCCAGATATTCTACCAAGGTATGCCACAGACAAGTTGGTCATGGAGATGTCTCATATCACCTCTCCACAGAGTTATCAGCAGGACTATACAAGAGAAAGAAGGCACCAGGCCCGCTCTTCCTCTACGGCTCAGGTTGTACAAGATTAAGACCTTGAAAGATGCAATGTCAAAGATAAGGAGATATTGCAGTTCGAGTTTAGCACCACAGACTTCAATCTGTATGATCTCCATGTTATTTGCAAGAACCATTGTGCGAACGTGTATTATCCATGGATCCACGAGACATTTTACTGGCATGAGGAGGACCCTAGGGGATACTATTACAATGGATCCAAGCTCCACGAGCTACTCAATATAGACACAACTTGGAGGGTTGCTCTATAATTAGTAGCAGTGTAAGAAGCAACAACAACAATAACAATAACCAGCAATCCGGCTTAGGACAAGGGAAAGAGGAAGATTACTGAGAACTTGGATGAAGAGAAAAGCTACAAGATGAGAGTATATCATATCTCTTAGAAAGTAGCTTTGGCAATGGAGGAAAAGAGGGACTAATGGATAAAGAAGTCAAAGCAAATGAAGAAATAAAAGGAAAGGCTGGAGGAAGAATAAAAAAAGTTGTAGGAAACAGAGGAGAAGTTGAAGGAAGAGTAAGAGTTGAGAATGATACAAAGGGAAGAGAAGAAGAAACAGGAGGAAGAAGAAAGGAAAAGTGCAATGAGAGAGAAAATAGTGCCCATATAGGTTGAGGAGTCAAAACAACAAACAACTGAAGAAGAGGGTGAACAAATGTAGGATCAGGAGCTTCCTCAGTAGATTGAGTAGCTGATTGAAGTGACAAACATGGAGTTGGGGCAAGAGCCACATATTGAAGACACTGACCTTATGCTGAGAGCACCCAAGGTCACCTCTCAATCTCCACCACCTCCAATGCTGGAACCAGTATCGAGCCAACAAGCAAAGGTTTCTCTCCTTAATGATGATACAGTTATGGATGTGTACAATCTTTCATTTGATGAGTTGTGGAAGAATATTGTACAAGCATAGAGTAATCACTCTCTAGACAATCACGCATCACCTACATTCATGAAGGAAAGGGTCATAGTGTCAAATTTCAAAAAGCATCTAGCTACCCTTACTGATGCTACTTTGGCCTATGCAGGAGCCACAAGCTCCAATGTTAAGTTCCTTCTGGTCAAGAATGAATAAATGGCCAAGAATTTGTAGGCTTCGAAGCAAGAGGTAGAACAAATAATAGAGCACATCACAGTTTCCACAATTGAAGAGATGACGAAAGTGATACTTGATGAAGTATCAACATTGGAGACTACCATGGAGAAGCTCTGTGACTGATTCATTGCCATGCATAAAGTAGTTTTCTATGTTCATGGCTTATAGTAGTGGAGCAAAGATTTTGTTCAAACTCTCATGAACATACATACTACTATCGCTTATGTGCAAGAGGGGACAATGCGGTATAAAGGGGCCCTAATTCACTTTCCGAAGATGATGAACCCTTAGTCAGAGTTGGCGAAACCAAGGGTTGGGATGTTGATCCAAAAATATGAGCATCTCCCCCCATCTAGCACCGACATATAGGCCTCATATGCACTGTTGTACAAGAGTTTGGATGTCACGGTAAGAAAACATAGGATCCCTTCAATCGGTTCCCTCACCGAGGCTAAACATCAGAACCAAGTCCACTTAGAGATTGACGGCTACATGGAGCCGCTAAAGTGGGAGGACACTAGGGATGACTTTGAGCTCAATGCACATAACATGTAGAATTACATTGGTCATCCCATCATGGTAAACACCATGCTGCACGTGCTTTAGGATGAGTTGGAAACACATTCTAGGACCATATACCTAGATGTTATGGAGGCAAGAATTCGCTATCAGAAAGACACCATCAAGTAGTTTGAGGACATCATCACACGGTACCAAGCTTGGCATGAGTATGTGACTCAGAAGCACCAAGTGAAGGTTGTCTAGTTTGTCTTTCCCCAAACTTCAAAGTCATAGTTTTTTGTCTTGTTAGGTTGTCTCTAACCTATTTTGTCTCACATGGGTACATGTGGAAAATGTAATATTATTTGTAAATATATTTTAAGTGAAATTCCAAGTGTCATTAGTGGAATGTGAAAGGCCATCATGTTATGTAATGAGTTATTTGTAAAGGAGTTGAACAATGAGTTATTTGTAAAGAAGTTGAAGAGTTATTAGGGTAGTCAAAGAGTCACAAAGGAAAATGACAAGGGTCACCCCACCCTTTGTTATAAATAGAACCTCATAAACCATAGAATGGGATTTTGGGAGCCAATATTTTGGCTAGGCTTGTGCTTATAAAACGCTTGGGAGTATTGTGATGAGCCTTGGCTTCTCCACAGCATAGAGCGAGTATACTTCTTTGGAGTAGCAGATGTTCTTGACTATAATGTTCCACTATTGAGGCTAGTGTCTGTCAATGGTGTACGTATGGATGGAAATTTCACTTATAATAATAATAATAGTGCCAACATGCTTTCATGCATATGTTGTTATTGTAGTTGGACTATTCTAGTTTCTTTAGAAATGTATTTTGTTTAACTTGCACATTTTCTTATGAACTTATTTGTATGCAATTGTATGAATCTTGTTGAATGTGTGTTGTTGGATTAACCTGTCACTTTAATTTGTGGACTATTCTGCATTTTAGCTTGTGATGTCATTCCGCTCATGTGTCCCTTTCAATATGTGTAATATTACTGGCTTCTAAGGGGCACACTTCCTTTTCCCCTCTATATGTTAGAACCCCGATGCATCTCACTTGACTCACTGTAAGGTCACACACTCTCTTTAGACCAAAGTTGTCATACTTATCTATGTGCGCTATCGTGGTCAAGCTATTACATTATCTCCCATTGCTAGGAATTCTACTCCAAATAGACTGAGCTCTAGTTATGACTTCTTATCAAGGAGATCCCCTGAATGTTGGCGGGTCCAACACCGTCAATAGGGAGCAAGTGCTGGCTCCAATGCTCCACGATTGGGGCAAGTGATGTTCGTTGTATTCATGCATCTTGGGACTTTTACTTAACAATTTAATCCTGAAATCCAACACTTTTTAATATATGGATTATTAATGTTTGTAACGCTATTCTGTGAATGCTTGTGATTCAGGTTTTCTTTTACTAGTACTAAGATAGTTGAACTATTTCATTTATTTTAGCGCTTACCTTATTGAGAACATGATGTTATTCTTGAAATGATCATCACGTCTTTGTGGACTATTCCACCAGATGTTAGGTCATACATTCTTTTTCATGTGTGTCGTTATTAGTGTGGTATTATTACCTGCATCTTACAGACTCGCTTTCTCTCCTCTATGCAATAGAAGAACCTTGATGTGCTTGCAACTAAACATTCACTAGGCACACTAGCTTACTTTTCAAAATCACATATGTGATTCTCTCTCTTCTATTGAAAATTAAATCTAGGGAAAATATCAAAGTAAACAAAAGCTAGGTTGTATCCTAGATGGGGCTCCTATCCAAAATGGTGTGATGTCTACTTGGGACCACATATCGAGGAGAACCCCTTGAACGTTGTAGGTCCAACACCGTTAAAATTTCTGGTGCTAGAAGGAGGGAAACCATATTTTTATGGCTGATAACTCCACCCGCCCAAATCACACTTCCTCCAATCAAGGAAGAAACATTCCCAACACTTCTCTAACTCATATTCCTGAAGTAAGCAAATGTTCCAAGTTGTGAAATTTCTTATGAGCACATCCGCGAAATTCGGCGTATCACCCGTCATTTTGCAAAGGATATTGGATTAATTCCTAGAGAACATAATCTTCCTTATCTTCCTAAGAATAAAGAAGAAACTCCTGCCATGATGGTGGTTTCTACAATAAAAAATTTGGTATACACTACCCTCAGAGAGCTAGCTAAATCTACAGAATCCATAGAAAAACCACAACAACCTCCACCTTTCAATGGGGGTGAAACACACAACATTGTGCTCTCATACGATACTTTCCATGGGTTAAGAGGTCTCGAAGAAGATTCGTCAGATTCTAAAGAGGAGGAGAAGGATAGAGACAAGAACACAATAGAGCAAGGTCTGGATTAGATGACTTGGGTCCACTTTCCCTTCCAGGTGTTTTACACAAGATGTCAAAGAAGCTGGGAAAGTTATAAACAAAATATGACCCTGACAAGGCAATCAAATAAAAATACCATTTCGATAATTTCTATCTAAACCTACACACGCTCAAGTTATGTTATGAAGATGTTACATGTAGACTCTTTCCTTGTACCTTTGATGGTAGAGTGGTTGCTCGGTATCATATTCTTCTTGCAAATTCAATTTAGAGATAGAAGGGGTTTAAAAAGTTATTCCTAAGAAATTTTGTCAATGACAAAACCCAAACCATGTTATTAAAATAGCTAAAGAACCAGAAGATGGGGGAAAATTAAAAAATTAAGGAATTTAATCAGAGGTTCAATCAGGTATTGAAAAAATTTCCTCTAGATATGACACCTGATGCCTCAATTACAATTGATTATTACACTTCTGCCTTCCCAATAAGCATCGCATAGTTTTTGAAGAGGGACACAAATGAAACTTTGGCCCAAAATTTTGAAGAAGCCAATGCTTTTGAGAAGGAATTATGCGTAATTGCAGCCATTGTTGATGATGAATCATCAAAGGACTCCAAGGAGATTGGTAAAAGGCATCAAGTCTCTTCAGTAAAGGCCAAGGATAAATAGGTGACTAATATAGAAAGCTTGACCTTCACTATCAAGAATTTTTCCAATGAGTTCGCATAACTGAAGTAAAGGAAAAGTGAGGCCATTATCAATATTAATCCCCTCAAGTTTAATTTCCTTAAGAAGTTCAATAACAGCAACAAGAACAAGAGTTAGTTGGCTAAGTCTGCACAGAGCTCGAATGCTGAGAGTATGGGAATGGGTAAATATTGTTCCTTTCATCAAAAATAGCATTCAGAAAAGACAAGCTGACAGTGGAATCACAACATGAATGCTCAGGTTATGTATATTATTGTCTTAGTGCTTGCAAACTGAACAATCAGAAGAAAAGGTAGAATTTGAGGCAGCTGAAGAGACAACAAGTGTCATACACGCAGTTAATACTTCTGGTTATGTGTTCATTGTTGACAATAAAATTACCAAAGAACTACCACCAAATGAGGCCTCGAATTAGAAGTAAAACAATTCATATAAATTGAGAAGTCACGCGCCTATTCCTGAACAAGAGATGAAAAGGAAAAATTTGAAGAAACTTTTGTTAAGGAAACTCACTCTTCTCATTAGCCAAGATTTGAACAAATTTGGAGATGCTACCATATCAGAGAACATTTATTCCAACACTAAAAGTAAGCCATCACGTCAGAAGTTCCAAGATAAGTCACTCCTCTAGACACTTCAATAATCCTCGTTGCTCTAACATAGTCAAGGATATGAAGAAAGAATGCACAAATATTTTTATCTTTGACCTGAAAATCATAGCAATCAAAGGGGAAATGCTTGGCCGAGAACTTGATCAAGCCTAATCAAGTAATAATTATTTTTCCCATAACGTATTTGGTAAGTCTTTTGGCCCTTGGACTCGATGGTTAACACTACAACAATAGCATTGTTACTTTTTGCACTTCATTCCTATTAACTTTCAAAATTTTCATACAATGTTCACAATTCTTTAGTGGATTATGGTGCATTAGTAAACGTAATGTTATTATCTCTTGTGAAGAAAATAAATTTCAAATGGGATGAAATTGATGCACAAATTATTTAATTGAATAGATCTCTATTCTAGGCTATTGGTGAACTTAGAAATGTGTTTATCAGATTATCTAAAGATGATCCAATTCATCAATGTATAAATATCATAATTGTGGACATATCAGAAGCATATGATTAAATCCTTAGTAGAGACTAGTCAAACAAATTACAAGTGTATTTTGCAACCCAATGGTGAAATTGTTGGCTTTCATACAGGGGAAAGAACAATCAAATTTGGGTTGAAATAGAACCTTAAATGAAATATACATTTACATCCTTCGAAGGGAAAGACAAGTTGGTCTCTTTCACAGATCTAATTTTTTGCAATTACTTTTTAGAAACTAACCTTGGGTTCTATCTCACACAACCATCACCAATTCCACCAAATACATAGGTGGAGGTCCTTCCTTGTTCTCTCACTGGTGCAAATGATTTATGTAATATATATACATACATAGTATTATTAGTGATAATAGTTGTCATTGTTTAATAAATAACTTGGTAGCCTGTAAATTTTAAACTCTTTATTTTGATGGTTCTAGGACGCAAGATGGGCGTTGAGCCAATTGTATCTTGATAGACCCTCATAACAAGAAACATATACTTTCATATCGTCTAGAGTTCAAGAGCACTATTAACACTGCAGAATATGAAGCACTCGTACTCGGATTAAAGAAATCCATAGACCTGAAGGTAGAGTTTTTGAAGGTAATCAGTGACTCAGAGGTAGTCACTCATCACGTACGAGATGCTATACACTATGTTTCACCTCATCTCAAAAACTACCAACAGGAGGTATGGCATTTAATAAATCATCATAAGGATTTCAGTATTATTTGTATTCCAAGAGTTAGAAATGCAGCAATACATAAATTAACAAATGCTACTGCTAGGATGTCGCCATTGAAAAATAGTTTCTCTATTGAAATTCTATATAAAAAATCTTTACCTAAAATTGTCAAAAAACTTATGTGTTTTCAATGAAGACCAACATATGCTAAAATTTATTGTGAATATTGATGTATTTAAAGATGCATCCATAGAGGAGGATGAGCATGAGAAAACTATAATAGAAGCATCTCAAGCACCAAAAGGAAACACTATTCCAAAATGTGTGGTGTCCCTGGAGGAATTATATGACTTGCAGAACAGGTTTAGAGGGCCAATAAGGAGAAAGACCTAGAGTTCAAAGCTTGCATCTAAACAAGTCAATTTTGGAACCCCATAATCTCCAAAGTATGTCAATATTGGTACCTATTATTCTCTATGGGAGAAACAATCTTTTATTCATTTATTTAATGAATACCATGATGTGCTCGCTTGGACATACGATGATTTAAAGACTTATGATACCCGTATCATCCAACATGATTCCCATAAAAGAAGGTCTGAAACCATTCCAACGGAAGCTACAGAAAAATTGTTCGACACTAGAGCCCCTTATTCAGAAGTAATTAAGAAGGTTTCTAGATGCCTGGATCATTTTCAAAGTCAAACATTCAGCATGGGTTTCCAAATTGGTCCTGGTCCGAAAGAAGTTTGGAGAAATGTACATCTATGTGTTGATTTTCAAAATCTTAACTAGGATTCTGATAAAGATAACTATCATGTGCCATCCATGGAGCAGATACTCCAAATAATGTCTTGGTCTGAAATTTTTTCACTACAAGATGGATTTTTAGGTTATAATCAAGTGCTAGTAGCAGAACTCAATAGATTGAAAACTACATTCCAAACTAAATGGCTAACGTTTTCTTTCAAAGGAATGTAATTTGGGTAATCAACACTAGTGCAAACTTTCAAAGAGAAATGGACATCACCTTTCGTGGCCTTGTAGGTCATATTTGTTGTCTAATTAGATGACGTCACTGTATTTTCTAAGAGAAGGTCATATTATGTCCATCATTTAAAACAAATATTTGAGCAGTGTCAGAAGTATGGAATTTCTCTGAATCCCAAGGAGTCTTTGGTGTGTTCGAAGGCATCCTTCTAGGGCACATCATAGCAAAGAGTGGTATCAAGATTGACCTAAAGAGAGTCAATACTATCACATAGATTGCATTCCCAGTGACTAAGAAAGCAAGGTATTATTTCTTAGGGAAAATCAATTTCCTTAAAAAAATCATCTCTGATTACACACAGATAGTCAAACCCATACAAGACATGGTTAAGAAAGATACAATATATAAGTGGGACAAACGGGAGAAATATGATTTTTCTAGAATTAAACAAGCTATTATCGATGCACCCATACTTTTAGTCTAGATTATGGTAAGGATTTTCTTCACTATACATTTGCTTCATATTTATCGATCTCCACTCCCTTAAATTAGAAGGAGAAGGGAGGAAATGAACGAAATATCTCTTGTATGAGTGCTAGTCTAGAGAGAACATAATTAAATTACCCTACCATATATAAATAAGTGTATGCATTATATATGTCAGTGAATTATTTCAAGCCCTACTTATCGAAATCTCACACCACTGTATTTGTACCTCACCTAGCAATAACAACGTTGCTTGTGCAATAAGATATGGGTGAAAAGAGGGATAACTGGGTGACCTATATTTAATAATATGATATGGACTTCAAACTAGTTCATACTATAAGGGTCATAGCCTATGAAAACTAGCAACTGAAGGAAGGGATGCTCCCAACCAAAAGCTCTTAGGTTGGAAGCAGGAAATTGAATGTACAATATTGATTGCATTCCACAGTCCACATCCATAGCACCTTGGTATGCACAGTTATGAAAATTTTTGGAACATGACAACTTTCCCCCAAACTTATTAAGTAAATAGAAAAGAGAAATTCATTTAAAGGCTTTATCATATCAATTGGTCCATGGATTACTTTTCTGGAAGCACCACAATGGAGTCTTGCAAAGGTGCCTTGAGCTACAAGATATGAAGAAGGTTCTAAAGGATCTACATGATGAAATGACAGGTGGCCACTTTGCAAGTGATACCACAACACACAAATTTATGAGGTATGGTTACTATTCGCTCACTTTTTTACCGATGCTCACGCTTATGTCCACAAGTGTCAAGCTTGTCAAAAATGCACCGCAACCATGATCAAAGGTCAGTCGCCCTATTGCTCTCACTAGAAGTCGAAAAACCATTTCAACAGTGGGGCCTTAATGTTATCAGATAAATCTTTCGACACTCATCAAAGCAACATCAGTATATCCTCACATATAGATATTACTTCACCCAGTGGTCAAAATAAGTTCCACTCAGATAGGTAAATGACCAGGAAGTCATTGACTTTATATAGTATAATATCCTCACTATGTTTGGCATTCATACATCACTTGTATTTCATAATGCACCTTATTTTTAATCATTGATTCTGATTTTAACCTCTTTTGACCAACTAATATGGGGCAGAAACAATGAAGGGAACTTCGACCTTAAAGAGGCCAAGCGAATAACCCTTGGGCTTGGATTTCCAAACCCTGATCTCATCTGGAACGACCTATGGTAGAATCAAATTTGAATGAAAATCAAATTCTTCATGTGCTTGGTGCAACACAAAAATATTTTAACTTAGGAAAACCTGAGGAAAAGAGGGGTAATTGGGCCATCAAGATGCCAGATTTGCAAATTATAGGAAGAAACTATGGAACACCTTCTCAACCTATGTCCATTCACTTCTATCCTATGGAATTGGGTAGATTCAATCTTCAAACAGTCTGAGAGGGACATTGGCAGCATCAAAATCACATTGAGGAATTGGAGGAGTAATTTCTCTGCTAGTGATATTCTCAATAAATCTTGGGAACTAGTTCCTAGCTTTTTGATTTTGGATGTATTGAAAGAATGCAGTAATAGAATCTTCAAGAACAGGAGTGGCTCTGCCTAGAGCATTATGGATCAGATCTTAGGACAAATTAAAGAGACTGTTGATAGACTTATAAAAACCTCCCCTAAGAACCAACCTCGTGAATAGGATAGGCAGATTCTGATCCAATTGGGCCTTTAAGGGCTCTTCCCTCAGAGCAGAACCAAGAATGCTAGTCATATATCGGCTGATAAGGATCTCTGGCAACACCCCCCTAGATATATGAAGTGAAATCTTGGCGGGGCCTCAAAAGGAAACCCTCACATTACTGGATATGGACGAGTAATAAGAGATGACCAGGGATTAATAAAAACCATTTTTTGCAGTCATCTAGTTAAAGCAACTAACAATATGGTAGAGCTCATGACCCTGGAACAATGCCTAGGAATCTTAAAGGACTTAAACTTACATAAAACCATAATTGAAGTTGATTTTGAACTGATAATCAACTCAGTCAAGAAAATATGCAATGGCTCAGTGCCAGACAAAGTTTCAAAAAACTGGAGATTACTACAAGTTTATCATCTTATTCAATCCCACCTACGCACCATGAGAACCCTTAAGTTCACTCATGTGTAAAGAACTCCCACAAATTAGCAGATATTATGGCTAATGAGGGCATTCTTTGTGCCAATAGAAATAAAATATATGAATGGATAGAGACTCCTCAAGGTCGTTTGAGGGATGATTGCCACAAACAAGCATCACCAGATAAGAAGATATGCTAGAATAGAGGAAAAAAGTAGGATGAGGTATAAGCAAGGTGTTCTACATGTTCAAAGGATTTTTTAGTTAGCATAAGGAAACAATTGAGCAGGAAATCAAAAGTGAACACAAGGGTTTACTTTGTTTATCCGAATTCTACAGTTATCAGTTTAACAAGTGGAAACTATCAACAGAATAAGTCCATAGTTTAACAGGCGAGAAACTATTAACAAAACAAGGCTTCAAAGCCTTTTAAGGTTTAGTGCCGAGAACTTCAAAAAAGATTGGGCAAGTTAGCATAATCATGGAAATATAATTCATTTAGTGCAACAAACTGCTCGGTGGTTAACCCTCCATTCAGACCTAAAATGTATTTCAGATTGGACTCCATAAAACTTTAGGTCTGAAAGTGCAAAAAAGTTCTGCGCTAGTTGGAGACGATTTTGGAGTCCGCTGGGATCTGGTGCATTTCAGGCAGATAAAGTGCCCAAAGGTTATCCATCCATTCAGACCCGATATAGATTTTAATGATGGTTTATTATTTTTTTTGGTCCGGTTTTGGAATTATAGTGTGAGCATGTTGCTCACTTGATATTCACCTGGTCTGTTAGATCTGCGGGGCATGCACGAACAACCTTGTTTGTGCCTAAGGCTTGGTTTGTTGGCCCGGGACTTGGTATGTGGGCCCAAGGCTTGGTTTGTGAGCTAGTGGCTTGGTTTGTAGGTTCGAGGCTTGGGCTATATGCCTGAATCTTGGGCTTGGCTTTAGCTTGGGCAATTTCACCCCTTTTGTATATTATGTATCCTTAATTTGATTTGATATAGAAGGACCTATGCTTGCTTTAACAAAACAATATATCACCCAAGTAAGTAGATTTACAAAGTTATAATGGTTTTGATGTGTTAATCTAGAACTCAGAATATATATATATATATATTAATTTTTACCTAAAGTGGAAGATAAGTTTTTAGAACAACATATTTTTTAAAAATTTTAAAGATTTTAAGTATGGGGGATTACGTAGTGCATTATATTAGATATCATTTTGGGATTCAACTGCGTTAAGTAAGTCATTCAAACGTATGACCATTTCCATGAGAGGTAGTCGTAACTGACTAATTTCTCATGATTTTTGAATAGTTCACTTAGCACTCATTGCATCGGGTGTTGCTCACAGGGGTGAAGAAGTGGGATTGAAACTAGTGAAATGTGGAGAACGAATCACATAACATCAATCATCACTTCCGGG
>APFE030455427.1:89923-113603 GCA_000404065.3 Pinus taeda | reverse complement strand
CACCCCTGTGAGCATCACTCGATGCAATGAGTGCTAAGTGAACTATTCAAAAATCATGAGAAATTAGTCAGTTACGACTACCTCTCATGGAAATGGTCATACGTTTGAATGACTTACTTAACGCAGTTGAATCCCAAAATGATATCTAATTTTAAAGATGCCTTTTTATAAGTATATTCAAATTTGTATAATTGATGTTTTATCTTTGAGTGGTAATGTCATATATATAAGCTAAGTGTCTAATTTTAATTGGATTAGCTAATATGATATTTGAGAATAAAAAATTGGAAATAAAAATAATTGGAAAAATATTAAGATTGTGATGAGAAAGTTTGGGGGAAATTCAACTGGAAATGGTTGTGTAAATAAAGTATTATGTGTAAGGAGGTCTAATGGTCAAATCCCTTTTATTCAGTTGTGTGTGCAGAAGTGGAAGACGTGTGTGCCTAGAGTTTATAGTGGTAGCATTTGAATTAACATCATATAATGTGAGTATGACAATTACCCAATTTTCTATTCCTTTATTCAAAAAAAGATTGTGATGAGAAGTCCCTAGGGGGTAGAATAGTTAGGAATGGTCATGGAAAGGAAGTCTTATGTGCAAGAAGGTTTGAGGTTCAAATTCCTTAGATTCACCCATGCGTGTGGAAGGGAGATATGTAGAAAAAATAGAGGTTATAGTGGTAGTGGTAGTGGTTGGAATCAACCTTGTGTCACGCAAGTACAAGACTATCGTAGTGGTTGATTCCTCTAGATACAAAAAATGGAGGTTACACTAAGAAATAAATTATGATTGACAATAATGCATCACTCTAAATTTTAACGATGTCCTACACAATTATACTTAATTTATTTTAATTCAATACATTTTATTTTATTTATAGATAGCATATGAGGGTGATCTTAATAATATGATGGTTGAAAAAGTGGAATGGGAAGAAGACAAATTGTAACACCCCAATGTTGGAAAAGTTGTTTTATTGATTAAATACTTTTACTTTGCATAAATTAGTAATTTCTGATTCTTACTAAAGTTGTAGTAAGGAAGAACTTTGCTTTAAGATAAATGTATGAGGAAATAATATTATGATTTGGACAGTTAAGGTTTCAAACCTAGGATAGTAGACAAATAAAGAAGAATTTAAGAAATGCATTATTATTTTTTATTTTCCAGAAAATTAGAATAAGTTATTGGTCCTTTTTTTTCTTCTCGTTTCCTAGAGAGGGACAAAAACCACATCCCATTGGAAATTTAGGGATTGCAAGATGAGAATCTGGAGGATATCAAGAAAGAAAGAAAGAGGACTGAAACTTGTCACAATAGTTGACAAAGCAATATTATGCTTAGAGAGGTGTTTTTTGAGTTGAATCTAGAAGTCAGTGGAAACCTTTGACTGATTTGTGAGAGTACAGTAGTGGACTGCACTGGTGTGTCCTAAGCTTCAGATACCAGTTGCAACCTGTGTTTAGAAAATCAGTGTCATCCACAAATTAAAAAACTTTAACCACCACATACTTTGTTGGAGTAAATCTAGAAAGAAACTGAAGCAAGAAAGTTATTCATAAACGTATTTAGTGAAATAAAGCGGACTTGACAAAATTGACAAGAAGATTCATTACAGAAAATATTCAAGAACTTATTAAACAATGTGAACATAGCAACTGGGAAGAAAAGTTAACTAAGAAATTTTTTAGAATATTAATATCAACTAAGGAAACCTTACATGAGAAATCTCAAAATGTTAAAAAAAACTGCTAAAAACACCTCAACTTTAGAGTATAAAATGCATAGAAGCTATCATTTCAATTTATCAGCACAAAATGCATAGAAAACTATGATTTCAAGTTTTTAGTATAGAACGCATAGAAAGCGTCAAAGAATACTTCCCATGAGAATATTAAAAGTATCTTAGCATATCCACTTGGAGAGTCAACCATTTAATGCAAAATAAGGGTCAAGGCACCATTTGAAATTAAAATTATAAGCTATTGTTCATGAAATTCACATCCCTTAATCACCAAAAGAAACCAAGATGGTTCCCTATATCATATATACACAACATGGAATATCACCTTACTTAAAAGAAGGGCTTCCTAAGAGGAATGCCAAAAAGGGTGGAAACACAGAAATTCTTAAAGCTTGATGAAAAACCTGGACACTTATATGAAGACTCAATTACCTAGGTGTGTGTCAGATTAGTGCAAGATGGGGTCATGAGAAGTCGTGTACCTATGAATAAGTTAATTTATTTTTAGTATACAAACTAATATAATAAAATTATAAGTTCAAACCCTCATAAAAGTCTCATGGAAAACCTCAGAAATTTGTTTACCTATAAGAGTGAAGGTCTTCCAAAGTTTTACTCATTGATTCAAGCAACTTAACTTGGAAAATAAGTTTCAGGCGACCTGTAGTAAGACTGGAAATATTAGACGCTATAAACAAAAGCATAGATGCTTTTAAGAGCGTGTAAAACCTAGAAATCGAATTCCATACCGATGTAAGAAAACTATAACCAAACTCTTGTTTTCCAGTAGAAGAGAAAAGAACACCTTAAATAGAAAATCAAAATTTTTAGGACTTGGCTTGTGCTAGCAAGGAACTCAGACCTAGATATCGGGTGTACCTCTGTCATACAGTTACAGCAAAATCCACTTAAATTCGATTATGTTTTCAAAAGGGGAAACCTGATAAATTTGAACTAGAGTGTGAAGGTCACCATTTACCTCCATGATGAATCAATAGTTGTATCTTTGGTTGGTTGGAAGCTAGAAAATCCATCAAGTTGCAGAGCTCATTCTTGCTCACCAACAAATCAAATGAGTGACACAATGGAGAATAGGATAGGCTTAGTGACCCTAACCATATTTGGACAGATTTGAACCATTCAAATGTCCACCCTTCATCCCATGACGGAGGAATTTCCATCTGTCGATCAATCATGATTGACAATTGCCAGTGATAAACTATTTCGAGAAGGTTACATGTGTTGTCAATATGACCTTGGATATGGCGCAGAAGAGTTGAACCACATGCACATTATGGTCATTAAATTTATATATAATTGTATAATGTTAAAGCAACTATGCACAATGAAGAAAGACGGGACACAAAATTGTAACCAAGTCCTTATGTATTGGAATTTACGAAAAGATTGATATGTCTAATCACTCAAATAATTTCCCAATGCTAGCTCAAATTAACATATTGCAACTAATTTTATGTATATGTATCTAATGTGGATATTTTTTATGCTTAAAATTTTAGGTAAATTCTACACGTAATCATGTTACAAGTGGTATCAGAGCGTAGTGCTTCAATATTATGGCCTGATTGGGCAATAGTAGTAATGGTAAATGTGTTGAAATGTGGACAAAGAGTGAGTAAGGAAATTGATTAGGTAAATAGATTACGATGAGGAGAGGATCTGGAGGCAAGTTCCCACTAAGATCAATAGGAGGAGCAGGCTTGGTGTCGAACCCAAAACCAAATGCAGAAATGTCGATGCAATTGGGTGTAGAACAACATCACCAAACAAATGCTTGAAATTGTTTAACAATTACAAGCTGAAATGGTGCAATTGAGAAAAGAAAATAAAATACTAATACGAGAACAAGAGAGGATTTTAAAGAACATGTTAGACAAATAAAACCATTGAACCTCTCGACCTAGTCATGAGCATAGAGTCAAAGATGAAGAAGAGCATCAACATTAAACAACGGATACTCCAGAAGGGAGTCATAGCTAGAGAATGGATGGAAATATAATTGACCATGAAGAGGAATCAAGTAATGTTTTGGATTAGAGGAAAGTAAAGAAGAAGAAACTGGAGTTGCAGGGGGAATTCAGAAAGATCAAACCCCCAATCTTTGATGGGGAAGCAGAAGAAGTTGTGGAAGCTTTAGTCATTAATATGAACAATTTTTTCCAATTTTATGAATATGAAAGTAACCTTAAAGAACAGATTGGCCATTTATTAGCTCCAGGGGAAGGCCACCTTATGTTGGGAAGAGGTCAAAATAGTACAAGGAATAGAGCAAGAGAATGTGACATGGGATGAATTTTAGAAAATAAATAGAAATAAAAACAAAAAATAAACAAATAAACAAATAACAAAAAAATAAAAAATAAAACAAAATTAATAAAAAAATTAAGATACACACACACACGCATAACATATATATATATATATGATATTATGTGTGTGTGTGTGTGTATATATATGATATATATATATATATATAATATATATATATTAGATATATATATATATATATAAAATACCCTGATAGAGTGATTCTATGATAAAAAGGCTAATGAATTTCATGATTTAATGTTTGGGAAACTAACTATGGATGAGTATGTGACTAAATTTATGTCCTTATTAATATATGTGCAGTATATCAAGGAGGAAAAATTTAAAGTACAATGCTCAAATCTCCTTTCTTCCTTAGATCACTGGAGAGAGTTGGTATTAGAAGAAGGGGCGTAAAAATTACCATAGTTTCATAGGCACTAAATCTAAAAATTTCAAGAATGCACAAAGAAATCAATCAAGTGGAAATCCTGGAAGAAATCAGCAAAAAACCAAATCACAAGCATAAACTAAGCCAACTAAAGCATCTAGCAGGTCGATGCCCAGTCAAGTACATAAGCCCACTTTGCAATGTTGGGGATTTAGAGAACCTCATTACTACAAGAATTTCCCACATTGTGCTAGACCTGAACAAATTGCTAACATGCAAGAGGCATCTATGGTTAGGGAGGTGGCAAGGAGTATGCCCAAGATCAATGGTACATTCGAAGATGACCTAGCTGATTATCAGCTTACCATGAGAGAGTTGGAAGGTAAGTTAGCTAATCAACCTATATCTATTTTAGTAGATTTGGGTGCAAGTTTAAGTTATGTCAGCACCAAGGTAGTAAAAAATTGTTGTTTACAAACTCATAAATTTAAAAACCCCTGGTTTGTACGACTAGCTACATGATCTAAGAGGAGCGTAAATACTAATGTACCAAATTGTTCCATTGAAATAGGGGGTCACCTCATAATAGCATAATTGAATATTTTGCCCTTACGATCATATCATTTGCTTATTGAAATGGATTGGTTGGAAGGACACTGGTCCTTAGTAAATTGTAAAGACAAGTCCATTTGATACCTTGT
The DNA here is from genome assembly GCA_000404065.3 of Pinus taeda. Classification (NCBI taxonomy): domain Eukaryota; kingdom Viridiplantae; phylum Streptophyta; class Pinopsida; order Pinales; family Pinaceae; genus Pinus; species Pinus taeda. The sequence goes on along the minus strand of APFE030455427.1, from coordinate 108,435 downwards.
TGATGATGGCACCCAACAAGAGATCCAAGGAGTTAAAAAACCTATGAGGCTATGCCCCATTACCGCCTCTCAATTAAGTAAATGCATTACAAATGGTTGTGTGATTTATGTCTTTCAAGTTGGATATTATAACTCCAAAGAGAAGATTGTCACCTTGGAAAACATACCAATAATTCAGGAATTTGTTGATGTGTTCCCTGAAAATATTCCAGGGCTGCCTCCAAGACGAGATATCGAATTTACTGTTGAGTGAATTCTCCGGGTAGCGCCAGTATCCAAAGCCCCTTATCGCATGAGTGTTCTGAAGTTAACTGAGCTCAAGATGCAATTGCATGAATTGCTCGATAAGGGATATATTTTCCCTAGTCTATCTCCATGGGAAGCCCCAGTGATATTTGTAAGGAAGAAGGATGACACATTGTGATTGTGCATTGACTACATGCAGCTTAATAAATTAACCATTAAAAATAAGTACCCACTTCCTCGGATTGACGACCTGTTTGACCAAGTCAAGGGTGAATTTTTTTTCTCTAAGATTGATTTACAATTAGGATATCACCAAATTCAGGTCAAAGATGAAAACTTTTGTAAGATGAATTTTATAACCCAATATGGACACTATGAACTTGTAGCCTTACCCTTTGCACTGACCAATGCGCCTGCAACATTCATGAGTTTGATTCATGGAATTTTCCATCCTTTCTTGGATAAATTCATTTTGATCTTTATAGTTGATATATTAATTTACTCAAAATCTCTAGAAGAACATAAGGAACACCTATGGATAGTACTAAAAACATTACAATACCATCAATTATATGCAAAATTTAGTAAGTGTGATTATTATAAAAATCAGATTTGGTACTTGGGACATATCATTAAAACTAAGGGAATAGCAGTTGATCGCAAAAAGATTAGGACCATTATGGAGTGTTTGATTCCCACAGATGTGGCCAATATACAATGTTTTATGGGTTTGGCAGGATATTAGCATAGTTTTATTCAAATATTTTCTCAGATTGCATACCTCATGCCTTCCTTACTAATGAAGGGAATTTTTTTAAAATGGACCAGTGAATTTTAGGAAAGTTTTGAACAATTAAAACATCTATTAACTACTGCCCCTGTATTAAAAATTTCTTACCCAAATAAGGAATTCATGGTTTGCACATATGTTTGTCTGGAAGGAGTGGGGGTTGTCCTGACACAAGATGGGAGGGTGATTGCATATGAGTCACGAAAGTTGAAAGAGAATGAGGAGATAAATTATGCCTAACATTTAGAATTAACTGGCGTAGTCCATGCACTGAAAGTATGGAGGCATTATCTTCTAGTAAAAATATTTTTTATGTTGACAGATCATAATAGTCTCACTTTTATTTCAAACAACCTAATTTAAATTCCTACAAGCGAGGTGGAATTATTTTCTTAATGAATTAGAATTTGACATGAAACATTTAAAAATGTAAGGAGAATTGTGTTCCCGAAGGATTATGTAGAAGAATACATTGTATCATATGAATTGTATTATAATGAAATAGAATTTATGTTTCTAGAGAAAATTAAAGAGGCTTCCCAGCGGGATCCTAATTTTTTTTTTTTTGTGTGGCAACAACTTAATAGGCAAGGAAAACAATTAGACTACGACATAAATAAAGATCAGTTGTTAACTTTTAGGAAAATAATATATGTCCCTAACCAAATTTCATTTAGGCAACTAATTTTCGATGACTTCCACAAGAGTACTTACTGTGCCCATCCTGGATACTATAAAATGTTTTCAATCATAGAAAAACATTACCTTTGGCCAGGAATGTGCATGGATATCACAAAATATTTAACAAAATGAATCTAATGTCAACAAGTTAAATCTGAACATCAACACCTTGTTGGCCTTCTTCTACCCATACCTATATCATAGTGAAAGTGGAAGGTTATTACACTTGATTTTGTTACTGGATTACCCTAATCCAATTCAACACTACATATCATCCATAGACTGAGGGGAAAACTGAGCGTGTGAATCGGGTATTAGAATATACGTTTCAAATTTATGTTATGCAACAACATAATAAATCAGAAGAATACATGCATATAGTAGAGTTTTCATATAACACCAGGTATCATGAGTTCTTGAAGATGAGCCCCTTCAAGGTCCTATACGGAAGAAAGTGTAGAACCCCTACAAATTGGAACTTTCCTAAGAAAATACTAATGTTAGGGCCAAAGATGTTGGAAGAGATGGAGCGAACAATAAAGAAAGTCTGATAGAACTTAAAATATTCCCAAGATAGGAAAAAGCTTATGCTGATAAGAAAAGAACATATCAAGAGTTTAAAGTTGGAGACCATGTGTATGTACGAATCAAGCCCAAGAAAAAAGAGATGGACTAGTTGTGCAAAGCTTACCCCTCGCTTCTGTGGTCCTTTTGAGATATTAGAAAGAATCGGACCAGATACTTGCAGGCTAGCTTTACCAAGTCATATAAAATTTCATAATGTATTTCATGTCTCGCTGTTAAAATGATATGTGTATGACCCTAGACATATTATTCATTCGTAGGATATTCAAGTAATGTTTTTTCTTTTTAATTTAACTTGATTCCAATATCATAATTTTCATGAGTTAATTATGGTTGTGTAACAGGTCGAACCAGATGGAGAGCTCCTTGTAGAACCTCAAAACATCCTCGAACAAAGAGAAATAAAGTTACGAATGTGAGCCATTACCCAAGTTAAAGTGCAATGGAAGCACTTCAACCCCAAAGGGGCCACCTATGAAGATGAGGAATTAATGCGGAAAACATATCCAAAAAAATTCAGAGGGTCGGATTAAAGACAAAGGACGGTGTTTCGCACAAGAGGGGGAATATGTAACATCCCAATACCGGAATAGTTGATTTATTGATTAAATAATTTTACTTTGCATAATTTAGTAATTTATGATGGTTGCTAAAGTTGTAGTAAGGAATAACTTTTCTTTAAGATAAATTTATGAAGAAATAATATTATGACTTGAAGGGTCACGGTTATCAACCTATGATAGTAGAAACATAAAGAAGACTGTATAGAGAATCTTCGGCGAAATCACATAATTAATCTTTTGTTGACGTGTTTCGAACCAACCAGTGTGGTTCATCGTCAGGACAAGTTGAAGAATCGATCCAACTTAGCTAGTTAAATAGAATGGGCAGAGACTCCAACAGCTAGAAAGATAACGGCTAATTTCGACATTATGACCCAGAAATATAATAATTATTCTTGCTATATTTTTATTTATGATTATTCCTAGAAAATAGATAAATAAGGTAAATATATGTTAGTAAATCATTAATATATATAACTAAATATAATTATTTATTAATAAATACATATATATATATATACAACTAACTTTCCCATATTTGCTTATTTAATATTTATTTATTTTAATATTTATTTATTTTACACTAATCAATTCAAATTCCCAAAATAATAGTTTATTTTATTATATACTTATTAATATTCTAATTAGGAGGTATAAATAAATTCTACCATGGACTTAAAAAATTACTTATATCGTATATAAATCATATAAATATATGTTAGTCACTCATTAATATATATAACTAAATATAATATATTTATTCCTAAATACAACTAACCTTTCCCATAATTTGTTTATTTATAATTATTATTATTTATTTATTATTATTTTTAATATTTATTTATTTTACCTTAATCAATTTGAATACATAATTTATTTTATTTAATAATTGTTATTATTCTAATTAGGATGTGTAAGTAAAATAATACCGTGGATTAAAAATTACTTATATCGAATATAAATAATATAGGGTAATATAGAAATGGTTAATATAGTATAAGGAATTCCTTAGGAATAAATATATTATATTTAGTTATATATATTAATGAGTGACTAACATATTTTATATGATTTATATACGATATAAGTAATTTTTAGTCCATGGTTAGAATTTATTTATACCTCCTAATTAGAATATTAATAAGTATATAATAAAATAAACTATTATTTTTGGAATTTGAATTGATTAGTGTAAAATAAATAAATAAATATAAAATAAGCAAATATGGAGAGTTAATTTATTTGTATATATATATGTATTTATTTAATAAATAATTATATTTTAGTTATATATATTAATGATTTACTAACATATATTTACTTTATTTATCTATTTTTTAGGAAGAATCATAAATAAAAATATAGCAAGAATAATTATTATATTTCTGGGTCATAATGTCGAAATTAGCCGTTATCTTTCTAGCTGTTGGAGTCTCTACCCATTCTATTTAACTAGCTAAGTTGGATCGGTTCTTCAACTTGTCCTAACGATGAACCACACTGGTTGGTTCGAAACGCGTCGACAAAAGATTAATTATGTGATTTCGCCGAAGATTCTCTATACAATGTTATGGATCACAGAAGTCTAAATTCCTTAATAATAAAGAAGACTTTAAGAAATGCATTATGATTTTTTATTTTCCAAACAGTTAGAATCAGTTATCGGTTCTTTTTTTTCTTCTCCTTTCCTAGAGAGGGAGACAAACCCGATGTTAGTGGAAATTTTGGGATGACAATATGAGAAGCTGGGGAATATGGAGAAAGAATGGAAAAAGACCATAACTTGTCACAGTAGTTGAAAAAGCAATATTATTCTTACAAAGGTATTTTGGAGCTAAATCTGGAAGTCAGTGAAACCCTCAGACTGATTTGTGAGAGTACAGTATTGGGCTGGACTAGTGTGTTATGAGGCTCAGATATCGGTTACCTCAAGTTGGAATTTCTTACTCAATTGTCCGGTGAGGAAAACGCTCAAGGGAGAGACAGGACGCAATTTCCAGTCTTGGGTTAGGGCGGTAAGACCTTTCTGCTATCTATGGAAAAGATATGCATTTCTATAAAAATTTAATCTCTATTTTTCTTTCTCTTTTTAAGGAAAAGGAGAAAAGGAAATTGTATGTTTAAATTTCCATGCATTGCTGAAAATAGTAAAGACACAAATAAGGGAAAAGACCTATGAGAAATTTATAAAATTAACTATGTTAAAGGGAGTTGTAGAGAAATGTATAACTGTATTCCAATTCAGAAATAGAGGAATAATTGATTTTAACTGTAAATATCACTAGTATCATAAATTGGCCACAAGCGGATAACAGTTTAAGAAGATTGATTTGTGACCAGCTTCTTCGGTTTAAATGTAACCTGTACATTCATTACATGTTCAAGGAGTCTGAAAATGTTTGTGGTCATTGATAACCACCTATAGGATAAGTAATAGGTCCCATGTTACCAAGTCCTAGTCTTTATCGAGTGGACAAGAATTAAAGACAACATCAACCTGAGTTCAGAAAATCAGTGTCGTCCACAAATAAAACAAATTTAAGTACCACATACATTATTGGAGTAAATCTAGAAGAAAGAAACTGAATCAAGAAAGTTATTCATAAACATATTCAGTGAAATAAAAAAGAGACTCGAAAAAAATTGATAAGAAGATTCGTTATGGAATTAATTCAAGAACTTATTAAACAATGTGCATATAGAAACTAGGAAGAAAAGTTAACTAAGAATTTTTTTGAATATTTATAGCAACCAAGCAAGAAACGCTTACACGGAAATCTCCAAAACAATAAAAAAAATGCTAAAATCATCTCAACTTCTTAGTATAGAACACATAGAAACTATCATTTCAATTTTGAGCATAGAACACATAGAAAACTATCATTTCAATTTCTACGTACAAAATGCATAGAAAACATTTGGGAATACTTCCCATGAGAATATTAAAAGTATGTTAGCATATTTTCTTGGAGAGTCGACCATTGAATACAAGACAAGGGCCAAGATACCATTTGAAATTAAAATTATAAGCTATTGTGCACGCGATTTAGATCCATTAATCACAAAAACAAATCTATATGGTTCACTGTATCAGATATACACAATGGGGCATATCTCCTTACTTAAAAGAAGGGATTCCTAGGAGGAATGCAAAAAAGGGTGGAAGCCCATAAATTTTAAAAGTTATATGAAAAACCTAGACGCTGATATAAAGACTCCGCTGCTTGGGCATGTGTTGGATTTGCGTAAGACGGGGTCATGAGAAGTCACGTACCTGTAAATAATTTAAGTTAGGTTTAGTACAAAAACATAGGAATATAATAAAATTATAAGTTCGAAACCTCAGAAAATTCTCATGGAAAACATCACAAATTTGTTTACCTATGAGAGTAAAGGCCTGCTAGAGTTTTACTCGCCGATTCAAGCAATTTAACTCAAAAAATAATTTTTGACCAACCAGTAGTAAGATGGGAAGCCTTAATTGTTGTAAATAGAAGTATAGATTCTTTTAAAAGCATGTGTAAAGCCAAGAAATAGAATTCCTTACAGAGGTAAGCTGACTATAACCTTACCATTATTTTCCAGCAGGTGAGAAAACAACATCTTAAGTAGTAAAACAAAATTATTAGGGCTTGGCTTGTGCCACAAGGAACTCAGAGCTAGATTTGGGGTTTACCTGTGTCATATAGTTATAGAAAAATCCACTTAAATTAGATTAGTTTTTCAAAAGGCGAAAACCTAATAAAGGGAAACTATAGTGCGAAGGTCATGATTTACTTCCATGATGAAGCAGTAGTTGTATCTTTGACTGGTTGAAAGTTATAAAATCCACCGAGTTGCAGACCTCGCGTTCTCTTGTTGGCAAAGAAAATGACCGATCGGAGGAAGAACAAGGTAGGGTTTGTTACCCTAACCATATTCGGAAATATTTGAACTGTTCAAATGTGAATCCTTCATCCCACTGTAGAGGAATGTCCATATATCAATCAATCATGACCGAAAGTGCTAGTGACAATGTCATTGAAAGATGTAAAGATTTTTTGAAACACCTCGAGATTATGATTTGGGATGAATCCATTGAAAGGTAAGATATTCAAATGGACTTCACAGCCTCAACTTATCATTTTACCCTCCTTCTAGCACCAAAATTGTTGATGGTGCTGGATTTTTCCAACATTGTAAGGGGATCTCCTCAATGTGAAGTCCAAATTAGATCTCACACCATTTGGTGTGCGAGTCCCATCTGGTCATATGGCCTGACCACCATTGAATGGTTTCCTAAGATATTCCTTGGTTACATTTGGACACAAGAGAACATAATGCCTCTTTGGGTTAGAAAGAATGTGAGCTTTGTGAGACACCCAATGTAAGGTATACTACGAATACTTACGTCGTTGGTGAGAGAAACAAACCACCAATTAGAAAAATAATAGTACTATCCTAAAGCTGGACCCGGGGGAATGAAAAAAACTTTTTTAGAACCTACATATTAGTCCACGTAGTAAACAACAATCATTGAAACATAACAACATTCATCGAATAATATACACGACTAAGAAACAAAACAGTTCATTAACTTAGTATATCAGTAAAGAAACATATACCATACACATAACCAGAATAGTTCAACTACATCTATGATACATGTATGAAGGAATGTCGTCTCATTGAGCTTCTGATTATAAGCATAAGATCCCAAGTACATTGTTACATGAATGAAACATTGTATCCAATAGTGGAAGACGAAGCCACAACTTGCTTCTCCAAAAAATGATCTATTTGCTATGTATTACAAGAGAACCCAAGGCTAAGCCTCCCAAAAATACCCTCTTCTTGAGTTACGAGGAGATACTTATAACAAACACAATGACCTTTGAGCTTCCCATGAGCTTTTGGATTCTATGATTCTATCATGACTCGTTACATTCTCATGTGTGGCTTTTCATATTCCACATGTGTCCCTCGAAATTCATTACATAAGACAAATTACAAATGAGACGATGAGCTAATAAGACAAAACTCCTTAAAGGACATAAATGCATCAAATAGATAAAGCACTTTCTTCTTCATGGAGTTAACTTGTAATGCAAGTGTGTCATGCTCTAAAATCCTTTGTGATGGATTCAACCTAGATTGCCAAGTCTCCTTTCTAGCACATATTCACCTCCAACACTTCCATCAATATGTTTTTTGAGCTTGACTGCACATTATTACACGGCCATCAGAGCTTCATGTGTGCTTTGACTGGTACAAAGGCATACTGCTAAATAATGTCCTCGGTTACCTCCAATCCTTCTCGTTCTCCTTCTTTCTTATTTTGTTCAATATATTCTCTGATATTCTAAAATATGACATCCCTACCCCTGATTACTTCAAGAGATCCAATGGTGGGCATCTCGTTCTTCTATGTAAGAGGCTCAAAACCATTGTGCAGTTGACATCTATGGTGTTAACCAACTATGCTCCAATATGTGATTAGTTCTATAGGTGGACTCTCAACTAAACCCTGTCAATTTCTGTGGCAACCTTATCCTTCTTTTCCAAGTGTTGCAGAGCATCTACATATTTTATAGTCCACTCTTGCATCAAATTAACTACTCTGTTTGATATCTTCAGGACCTTCACCACTTCTTGTGCATTCTTCCGAATTCCAATGAGAGGAGCCATGATCTCTTGTATAAATATCATCTAGTCATATAGTTGTGCCATAGTGTCATCGATTAGCCCTAGCTCTTCTTGCATGGATAACTACCATTCTGCGGTACTGGAGTTTTGTGATGACATTTGTTTGATATCTACTACAAGATGTTGTACTTGTTTCTTCACTACAAAAATTGTCTTCTCAACTTGGCATTCTCATTCGACAATTATTCTTAGTTATCTTGTGGTGTTGTAGAAAATGCAACATTTGTCACCATAACTCCCCTCGTATTTCTTCCAACATTGGAGGTGATCACATTTTCTGTTGCTACTGAAAATGGGTTCTAAGGATCATTAGGAAAGTATCTATGATTTTTATGCATGATCCTCTTCTTGAGTTGATCAAATGTTACGATAAAAACATTTATGACCTTTTAATTGTTGGTGAAGGTGTAATTCCCATCTCTATAAATAGAATGTGGCCTCTTATGAGTAGTTGCTCATATGGAGTACTGGGCTCCTCATCCATGGGTTGGATGGTATCTTCTTCCTCAAATGTTTCCTCTTCCATCTCTTGAACCAACTACTCTTCTTCTAGCTTTTGTGTTGCTTCCTCCTCCTGAGACCGCCTCTATTATTCTTCCTCTATTTGTCACATCTCTTCCTACTCTACCTATTTCTTTTCAAGGAACTCATCCTTGTTTGTGATCTCCTTCTCTTATTCTTCCCTTTCTCTCCTCTTCGTCTTTGTTTATGTAGCTCTTGTGTTTAAAGGACCGATCTTCCATTTCCTGCTACTCTCACCCAAGGAATGCCTGATCCTTTTCCTAGGATCTGACCTCTTTACTTGAGGCGTTGTTTTCTCCTAGTCCCACTACTACTCCTACATGTCCTAATTTGATGGATCATGGGGTGAACTGATTTTGATCGCTCGATGTGTCTTCATTTTTCCATTGTTCAAATTATTTACGTTCTCATCTCATGTCTGCATATTGATGAATACCTCATATTATAATTGATCCTTTGACAATGTTGTTGATCCTGGTGGATATTGGTGGCCACCCACCTACTCCAACTAGACCCCCCTATCAGTTTCATCTATTTCCTTAATTGTAGCACAATTTACTATTTTAGGCAGTTTTTTAGGTCCTGAACTTTCGGAGCCATTTTGTGGCCCTAAACGACGTTATTTTGGCAAAACTGCTCAGAGATTGCTACAAAAATCGTGTTAGTAGCCATAATCATCATCAAGATCTTTCCAACGAGGTATCATACGCATCAAAAAAATATAATATGACAAAGTTACGATCTTGGGAATTTGGTTGCCAAACTAACCCCAACGGGGCCCATAAATTCTTGGTGTTACATCTCCTCGAGTTAGCTTTTTGGTTATTTAGGGTTTTATCTTATTGTTCAATAATAAAAAGGCCCTCGAGCCTCATTGTAACTCAGTTTAGAGGCATGTAGCTACCACGTCTCTTCTCAAAGATAAGATACCATCGCCCAAGCTATCTTATTTATATTCTGTCTGTAAACACGATTCAATATTCTTCTATTAATGAAACGAAGTGTTTTTCTACTGCATCTCCATGTTTATGATTATATTTGTAAGTTGTTATGTTCTTGTTTAAGTTCGGATCAACGATATCAGAGGGGTCTGCTATTTCTCTATTTTTCTTTGCATGTCGCCAATAAGGTTCGAGTATAGGGACTTAGGGCTCGATCTGGTTGAAACATTGTAGGATCAAACTTGCAAAACCCGACGACCTCCCATGGTGGAAGAAAATAAAGATGAAGGGGCAGGATATCCTTTCAAAATGTTGCTCAATGAAATGCTTGAGCGACAGAGTGGCGCGATCATGAATATCTTTGCCCAGATCCTTCGACAGCTACCCACAGGAGATGCATCTTCATCCATCGACCACTATAGGTGTGTCATTCCTTTTAAAGTACAAGTTCACTTTGATATTCCCATATTCAAAGGCCTGATGATGGAGACACCGTAGATAAATGGTTAAATATATTGGAAGGATATTTTATAGTTCATGACTTTTCCAATCAAGAAAATATTACGTTTGCACTTCTCAAATCCGCCCCACACATCAATTACTAGTCGGAAGCCTACTATGAAAAGAAGGACAAGAGTGAACCCTCGTTGTTTTTAGCTACACCCATTTGGAATTATTTCCGAAACACCATTAAGGAACAGTATGACCCTGTCGGGAGCTATGAAGATAAATACATAAATTGGACCATGCTACGACAGGGAATGAACCAAGATGTGCTACAGTTCACAAATAATTTCCATACCCTTCGCATGAAGCTGGGTAACAAGGATACTAAGCAGAATTTGGTGCTCAAGTACTACGAATATCTACAAGAATACATTAAGGGTGAGATGGAGTTCCTGGACATTTCCTCACTCAACATGGTGTATCGGTGCACTATAAAGATTGAGAAGAAGTTTAAATAAAAGAAGCGGGACTTTGGATATGTGAATCCAAAGAGAGGAAAAGGCACCCCCAAACCATAGAATAAGGGACCAAGCCAAGGCTGCCATACCCTGGACAACCTGTCAAAACCGCAAGTAAAGAACAACCCCTAAAGATGGATAAGAACATGGGAAAGTGTTGTGAGTTCCATTAGAGATCCACTCACAACACAAGTAAGTGTCAGACCAGGTAGTCACAGGTGGATGAGCTGAAGGCTTCTGAATCAAATGTAGGTTCCAACTCTAAATCAAAACCTGATAAGGGGACTAACAAAGGGAAGCATATCATTAATGTGGAGCCTAGTACCACCACGGCCACCATGAAGATCCATAAAATTAAGTCTGAAGATCCAGGGGGGTGGGGGGGAGCACCTCTTGCACTCACAGATATGGGTGAACGTTTCTCCATTGCAATTCATTGTCTATAGTGACAGCCAAAATAACCTCATTTTAGTAGAATTCATGGAGCAGCTAGGCCTAAAGTCTACAACATATCCACAATTGTACACCATCGGTGGCTTCACCAAGGAAGATATCTTTGCGTCAGCCAACATTGTCGTCTGCCCTATAACATCAAGCCATTCAAGGATGAGGTATTGTGTGGCATTTCTCCTTTTGAATTTTTTGATCTATTGTTAGGACAACCATAATTTTCGAAGCGACAGGTTGTATATGAGTCTAGACCTTGCTCTATGATTATTACTTTGGCTAACAAGTTGTAAATGATACTAGAGGTAGCCCTACCTACTGCCATCTCTTTGATCACTACAAAGCAATGCAGTAAGATCATTTCCTAGACCAGGAATTTTTTTTTCTTTATGATTTATCCCAAAGGATAGAAGAAGGTTGTGGCCATGGCTTCCAAGTAGGACTCCTCTACATAGCATTAGCAGATGGACAAGGTTGTGGAGGACTAAAGGGATATTTTCACCTCACCCACAGGGGTACCTTTGCACTATCAGGTCAAGCACTCCATTGAACTTACCCCAGGCGTGTAGCTTCCCAATGGATCAATCTATCGATGCCCTATTCCCGAGAATTATGAGATCAAGAGGCAAATTCAGGAACTAGTGCAGAAAGGGCACATCAGGACAAGCTCATCACCCTGTGGACGCTCGATTGTATTGGTATAGAAGAAGGATTGGACCTGGAGGCTTTGTATTGACTATCCAACATTGAACAATATCATTGTCTAGAATAGGTACCCAATCCTGTGGATTGATGACCTTATGGGCTAGCTGAAGGGGGCCAAATATTTTAGCAAGATTGACTTGAAGTCAGGTTATCACCATGTCTCTATTGAACCCTCCAATGTGTGGAAGACTACCTTCAAATCCAAGGAGAGCATTTTCGAATGGTTGGTCATGTCGTTCAGATTGACGAACACCATTGCAACCTTCATGAGACTAATGGATGACATCTTGTGACCCTTCTCCAATGCATTCGTCGCGGCATATTTAGATGACATATTTATCTTCAGCCAAAGCTGGGAAGAGCACCTCCACCATATTCGACAAGTCCTTCAAACATGTCGAAAACACAAGTTGTGTGCTAACTTGGAGAAATGCACCTTTAGCCAAATCCAGGTTCAATATATAGGGTACATAGTTAATGAGCAGGGTGTACATGTGGACCCATCCAAGATACAAGTCATTCGAGATTGGTCATCCCTAATGGCTCTAAGAGAGTTTCGCAACCTTTTGGGTCTTGCCAATTTCTACCATAGGTTCATATTGGGGCTCTCGCATATCACTTCGCCTTTAAGCCAAGTCAGGAAGGACGGAGTGAAAGAAAAGTTATTTTTGTCAAAAACCCAACAGTGAGTGTTCTCCTAGTTGAAGAATCGCCTTTGTTCTACACCATCTCTCACATTACCAAACCAACAATGACCATTTGAGATTGAGACATATGCCTATGACTATGTTGTTGGTGCATTCTTACTCAACATGGGCATCCAGTGGCTTATGACAGTGAGACACTTTCAAACAAAGTCCAAAAGTACCCCACTTACGACAACAAATTATATTCCATTGTGTAGGTCTATCGTTAATGGAAGCATTACATTCTAGGGAAAGAAACAGTCATCCACACAGACCACCAGCCTCTACAGTTCATACAGACACAAGGAAAGTTGCAAAATGATCACCATCATAAATGGTCCACCTATTTGCAATAGTTCCATTTGAACATTAAGTATAATAAGGACAGGACCAATAATGTCATTGATTTCCTTAACTGACCACCGGTCACGACACTAATCACTATGCTCGACTCCTAAGGACACGAGACATTAGGGTACTTACAAGAGCTATCCATAATTTGGTAGCATATACCAGACACTCCTAGAAGGGAAGAAAGTTCCAATTTTTCACCTTCATGATGAATTATTATGCCACTTGGGACACATATATGTTCCTTCAAGTGAACCTGCCAAGATGATTTGGGAGGCACACTATAGTCAAGTTGGTGGACATTTCAGAGTGGATACAATAGTGGCGGTATTGCAGAAGTATTTTTATTGGCTAAAAATTCGTAAGGATGTTAGGAAGTACGCTAGATCCTGTAAGGCCTACCCCATTTTCAAACCAACCATCAAGAATCAAGGCATATATACTCCTATACCCACTCCTAGTCAGCCTTGGGAATTTGTCTCCATGGATTATATGTCTGGCCTTCCTTCTACTAAGCACATAAATGATTTAGTTTTCATGGTCGTCGACAGATTCTCTATGGTGGCCATCATGGAGGCCTATAAGAAGAGTATCACAACAAAGGCCACTATTAAGCTCTTCTTTGAGCGATTGTGGGTACACTTTGGGATCCCACAATCCATTATCTTAGATCGGGACAGAAAATTCCTGAGTGCATTTTGGTAATGTCTCTGGTTATGCTAGATACAAAAATTACTAGGTCCATCATATATTAGATAGAGCCAATGCTAAGTACAAGCAGCACCATGATCATCATCAAGTGCCACATAAGTTCCAGGTGGGTGACAAACATTTGGCTTCATTTATAAAAGGAGCACCTTGTTGGACTCCACTGCAACCTTTTCCTACCTCGATATGGGCCATACACCATCACCAAGGACATTGATGATAGTGCCTTAGAGATCAACATCCCACTGTTCCTTGGTCTGCACCTAGTTTTCTATGTAGATTTCCTTCGGCCATACACCATTTTTGGAAACATATGAAATTGCAAAACAGCTCACACCAACAGACCTCAACTAGGACTGCATGGAACAGGCTGAAACTGATTAGATCATGCTGACACGTATCAACTATATCGAGTTTTCAAAGCAGGCCAACTCCTTCACCAAGGCAAGTGGTTCACCAGGGACTAAGTTCAACAGAAACCTCCTCACCTCATGGAGGCTCCGCACACAATGGGGACCATTGCCTCCTAAGGGGGAAGGAACAATCCACGTGGATATTTTTGGCCACCCACCTATTCCACCTAGACACCCCTGTCAATTTCATCTGTTTCCTTAATTGTAATAAAGTTTACTATTTTTTGCAGTTTTTTGGGTCTTGAACTTCCGAACCTGTTCTGAGGCCCTAAATGACATTTTCTAGCAAAATTTCTCAACTATCCTTTTATAAATTGCATCATCAGCCATGTTCATTAGAGATATCTTCCGAATGAGGTATCATACACGTAAAACATAGATAATATGAACAAGTTACGACCGTGGGAGATTGGTTGCCCAACTAACCCCAATGGGGCCCATAAATTCTTGGTCTTACATCTCCTTAGGTTAGGGTTTTGGTTTTTTAGGGTTTTCTTTTATTGTTCAATAATAAAAATGCCCTTGAGCCTCATTTAAACTCAATTTAGAGGCATGTAGCCGCCACATCTCTTCTCAAAGATAAGCTACCATCGCCCGAGCTATCTTATTTCCATTATGTTTGTAAGCATAGTTTAATATTTTTCTATTAATGAAATGAAGTGTTTTTCTACTATATCTTTGTGTTTATGATTATATTTGTAATTTTTTGTGTTCTTGTTTAAGTTCATATTAGTGTACTAATAATTCACCTAGGATCATATGTATGGAACTCATTGGTGGTGAAGTATAGGTGATTCATCTCTTTGATCTCAGATGTTATCACCTTGTTAATATTTAATTCATACAATTTGGTCCTCAATGGAAAGATAGCTAATGGGGCTTTCTTCCTCTTGTGAATAATTACTGACAAACCCTTGTCTAGTTGATTTTCCACTTCCAGCATGACCACCTTATTTGTCACATATCACTGTATAATATGAGAGGATGTTTGACATATGAAGCATCTGATATATGTGCCCTCAAGAGCTGCAAACCAAACTGTGATATCTTAAAGTGACCCCTTCACATGATTAGTCATGCACAATAGATTGGTGTGGAATCTCATATGAAAAGAAATTACAAATAATTTTTTGGTCAATTTTTTGTATGCACCTTTAAAATAAACTCGGAACATTCCTTTAGGAGCCTAGATCCAATCTAATTTTGGGAACATAGATCATGCATAGATTCTATCTTAGAGATATGCATACATGTAAAATTTTGGTGCCTGGATTTCCTATAAATATGCTTTGTCCTATCCCAGTTGTCACTACAATTCATATGATAATAGATATGCCCAATTGAAAGCTTTAGCATGTGTCACCACTAGATTGACCATATATATCCAACTCTCTTTGAACACCTCAATGTTATTAGGCCTGTATATCTTAAAATACATGGCTATGAGGTACTTATATACATCTCTTAAGATCTTTTCCGAATAAAATGCTGATGGGAACTAGTGAAACTTGGGAGTCTCTCGACACTAATGTTTGATAACATCAGTTATGTCGAGAGTAGTCTATTTCATGTATAAGTTTTCATTCGTGTACTCATTGGGCTTGAGCATATTAGGAGGCAAGGTGACCACCACTATCACTGCGTAGAATAAGGTGTGAGTCATCCATATGTGTGAAGATCCATTCAATAGCTCTTTCACATGGAATGACTAGGAATCTACATGTGATCCTATGTATCCTAGACTTCTTGATGTTGCTGTGTGCATGCACATCTTCTAAGTCCTCACAAAACTTATTTTGCATGAATGTGTTGTAGATCATGATCCAGGCGACCACTGTAGTTTTTCAATAAAACACTAAGTGTTGGCATATATAAGAATGCTTGGCTTTTCAACTTTGATAGGCTCATCAATTCTTGATTGTGAAAGTAATTTAGAGGCTAATTTTCAAGGCGACATGTCTCCAATAGATGTAAAGAAAGTGTTAACATTCCTGGTATGAACACCTGTTTGTGGAATCACACTCATAATGGAAAGATTAGCTTAAAACAACTAACTATAAAGAAAATCTTGTAAATCATGTTTAAAGAGCCATCACGGATGATATATCATGAAAAATATGAATAGCAACCCAAACTAACTTGCATGAAAACAAAAATTCACATGCAAACTAGGAGGGAACACTTTCAAAGCATAAAAGGGACATGCATGGTCACTCGAGGCTTTGTAGTGTGCTCATGCGCTCAAGAAAGAGGAAAAAATCAGCCAGGGCACACTCTAGCACCTTGAAGGGTCGAAGAAATGGGAAAATGGGCCTTAAAGTATTCGTTATGTGCCCACACACCCAAGGTGACAAAGATGGTGCATTGTTGTACTCTAAAGGGATGAATGACGAAGGAAAGAAAGCATCGTGTCTTCGCAGTGCGCCTATGCACTCAAGTAAAAGGAGGGTATGTTCTCATATGTCGAAGGGCTAATTGATGAGGCTTCATGCCTTTGTGATGTGCTCTTTCTCTCTAAGGTAAGGAGGGAACATTATAGCACTTAGAATGGTAGAAGGAAAAAGCTTCGTGCCTTTGTGATGCGCTCATGCTTTGAGGAAGAAAACATGATCACACATGGTGCAATTTTCAAGGTGGAAGGAACTTCGAGCTCAAGAAGTGCACTCTACCTATAAAAATATCAGAAATAGGTTCAATAAATAGGATTTGATTATCATATGAGGAGAAGAATTAACTGCAAGGATTTATAGTTGTTTTCACATGCACGGTGAAAGATGGAAGGTCTCAAGAATGTGGAAAGTTTCTTGCATGCGATAGTGGATTAACACTTGTAGGATGAAGATTCAGCTAAAAACATACTGCAAAACAAGTGATTGGTAGCAAACAAAGCAATATTTCGCAGTGAAATGATGAAAAATGATGAAAGGTTGAGCATGAAAACTTACTTACTGAACTAGTTGATGAATCCACTAGTGGATGAAGGGATTCTTGATTCTCTAACTATGCTCTTAGCTTAAATGAAATAATCATGGAAAGAATGATTAAGTAAGTTTATTTAAAGAAATTAACATGTAAAATTGATCCATGCAGGAGTGCCAC
This sequence comes from Pinus taeda, assembly GCA_000404065.3. NCBI lineage: Eukaryota > Viridiplantae > Streptophyta > Pinopsida > Pinales > Pinaceae > Pinus > Pinus taeda. The sequence continues at coordinate 91,048 of APFE030455427.1, read as the reverse complement.
TTATCTTCGTATGAAAGGATCATCTCAGAAGGAGTTAAGGTAATCCTTATTTTCTAGGCGTGTGCCCTCATGAAACAAGTTCAGTCATGAATGCAACTAAATAGGGTGCATGTCTTTGAAATGAAGGAGCACGCCGAAGTAGGACACACTTGCTCACCCTGAATGAATTTTCTCAAGTAGGGTGCACTTCTTCAGCTTAAAGGACTGCACTCACCTGAAGCGAATGCCTTCATCAATTCAAAGTGCAATTTTGGATTTTATGAGTGATTTTCATACTTTTTGTTTGTTTTCTCTAGTTTTGTGTGATTTTTAAGTGTGTGCATAGGAAGAAGTAATGTTTCTAAGTCAAGACAAATCATGAGTTCACCCAACCATAAACTTATTAACTCGAACGATTTTAATGGTTCAGTGGCGATGCATGGGACACATTAACTTATGAGGACACACCACTAGGAGAAGACACAAAAATAACAAATCAAATGACATCATGACACTAGGGGGCTTGAAACGACAGTTCATGTAGGCTCCAAAATTGACATAGATTAAAATTTTGGAAGGTTTTTGTCACACTGATAACACCTTCCCTCCCTGATCTCTTTTCTCCCATCTCTCTCCCCCTCTCTCTAAACCTTTGTCTCATTCACTATATCTCTCTTTCTATTCCTTGTTCCCTTCTTCACTACCAACCCATCCTCCATTCTTTCCTCCCTCTCTCCTTCTCTCTCTATATTCCCCCCCCCATCCATCCATTTCTCTCTTTCTCTCTCTCCCCCTCCTCCCCTCTCCCTACTTTCTCTATCTCCCCTTTGTCTCCCACCATTTTATCCCACTCTATATATATTTTTCTCTCTCTCCCCCTCTCTCCCTCTTTCTCTCTTTCTCTATATCTCTATTTTTTGCTCTTTCTTCACCTCACTCTCTTTCTCTCTCCCTCCATTTATTTCTATCCCTCCCACTCTCTTTCACCCTCCCTCAATTACTTACTCACCCACTCTCTCTCCATCTTCTCTTGCCCCCGTTCTCCTTCTCTTCTCCCCGCCACGTTTATCTCTCACATCTACCCTCCTATATTTCTTCCTCCATATGTACCTATCTCTCTCACTCCTCTATCATTGCACCCCCCCC
>APFE030455427.1:0-79291 GCA_000404065.3 Pinus taeda | reverse complement strand
ATGCTGAGTGTTTCAAAGTCTCTCCTCAACATCTGCAACTTTGCAGTCTTCACCTTCTCCATGCCTTGATAGGCAGTTTTGAGAATATCCCATGCCTCTTTGGACTTTATTGCTACTGCAATCTGTGGAAAGACATTTTCATGTACTGATTGGAAGAGGAAAAAGAGGGCTTTGGCATCCTTCTTCTTGTCACTCTTCAACTGGTCTCTTTCTGCTACTGTAAAAGCAGCCATTGTTGTTGCATCTGCTGGTTCAGCATAACTAGTTTCAACCAGCTCCCATATTCCTTGAGAAGCAAACAATGCTTTTATTTTTATGGACCAATCACTATGATTTTTCCCATTAAACTGTGGCAGTTGGGAATTTGTCAAACTTGTTCCAGCATCTGCCATCTTAAAGAAGAAGAGATACTGACTGTAAAATTAAAGACAAGCAAAAACTTTCTCTGCTAAAAAAATCTGCTCTCTGAACTTCTTACAGCTCCTACAGTGAAAAACAAACTCTGTTTTTGACTCACTGAGTGCCTAGACTAGCTCTGATACCATGTTGGAATTTTATGGTGAATTCCTTAACACAAAAGATCAGAGAACAACACTCTGATAATGGTGGAATTTTCTGCTAAATTCCTTAACAAACAGACAACACAAAACTACTCTGTTTCAGCACAAAAAATATATAATTTCGTTTTCTGGACTTGGTGTTGCAGCAACAGGAATCGGTATTGCAGCAACAGGAAAAACACTCTGTTTTTTATAACACAAAAAAAAAGAAAAACTGTGTTGCTGTAACTGGTGTTGCAGCAACACGATTTTGACGCTAAGTCACTTTAAGAAGTTGGGCATCAAAATCACTTATGAACTTACAGTGAGACAATTGACGCTTGGTGTAACAGCAACTAGAGGCGTCAAATCACTAATAAATTTATAGAGTGAAATCAAAGTGTTTTTGACATTTGGTGTAACAGCAACTGAAAATCAGCAAAACAGTAAACTTATATTTCTAAGCAATAAACAAGCTGATACAGAAAACTAACTATTACAAGAGGAAGGCTTCAGTTCCAGAAATCGATTTTCTCTACCTCAGAAAATCGCAGGTTCAACACTTGCTGTGCATTTACAGAAGAGACACTCTCTTCTTCTAACCTTCTCTCAGAAACAGAACTGCTGTTCTAAAATTTCTTACACTCAAACAGAAAACAGAACTGTTGTTCATAAATCTCTTGCACTGCCTAATGTGTTAACAGAACTGCTGTGCGTTTACATTTATAGGAAAAACTAAAGATCTGAGTTAAACAATAAACTAAACAAAATATCTGCTGATGTTTATCTTTGCATTTATTGCTGAAGAGACGGTGATGTCTTTCTCGGTGGAAATAAGTCGGTTGCAGGGGAATTAATTTCTGCACCTTTAATGTTCATTTAAAGTGTAAAATATCAGTGGACTTTTGCGGCTTCCGGATAATCTGAAATTAATTGCTGAAGATCAAATCTTTGTGATGCAGTTGGAATTAAATTCCAACGAGAACGCATCTCCAGGAAACCAATGTGCCTTTTCTTTAATACTTTTCTCGGTGCATTCCAAAGAGAGTTTGAATACAATCTCTCTTGCTGGAGGGCTTCTGCTTCATCACATAGCTGCTCCTCGACTGGCATGATTCAGACCAACAAAAGGAAGCGCTAATGAGATAACGATGAAGATCGATCAATTGCTTCCACATATTGGCATTACCCTGCGCTAGACGAGAATTTGTAGCCTTCCATAATCACTAGAGATTCCATGAATCACTGGAACATCTGATAAGGAAGTTGATTTCTTCATAGGTGGGCAATCCAATAAAGGATATGTTCATAGGTGGGAGTCCAGAAAAGTCTCCAAAAGCAATTAGGAATTCCCATAAATCATTCGCGTTGTTTTTCGTAAAAGTAATATGCCCGGTGGCAAAGGTACTCGCTTCCTTTACTCAATGCGTGAACGGAGCGATTTAACTTTTATAGAGGTCCGTACATTCGCTTTAATTTGCTTTAAATTAAACCATCTAAAAATGAAAAGAATGTCCTTACTGTTAACGTAACCCAGAGGGATGGAACTCCAGAAGCATCCATAGATTTATCACCTCTGGAAATCGGGTCCTCCCAAATGCACTATATTCTATCAACTTTGCTAACGGTTTTCGGAACAAGTGATTAACTCTGCTAATGATTTGGGAACAAGAACCATATGTGATTTAGGCCGTTGTACAAATTCTCGTACAAAAGCAAATGCTCTAAACATCAATCCGAACAGCAAACGTTGCAATGTTTTCGGGTTCGCGTATCTGTTTTGCAATCTATCTTTTTCCTTAACGACTCGTTGGATTAATCATTTTATTTTCGAGAATACCTTAGTCATCAAGATTGAACTAACATTGATTTAAAATGATGTTATTGGTTCGGAATTGTTTTTATTATTATTTTTTATATGGATGATTCGTTCGATTAATCAATAAGCTTTGGAAGTCCTTTATTTATGGGGACAAGGTATAATAAATAACGATTTGAAATGATATTTTTATACTTGCAGGGCAGTAGGCTTTGCTTTTATGGTATTAGTATTTAGTTTTGGTCCGACTGTGTATGAATTTGTTTATTACCAATTTTGTTTGCTATGTATCCATATTTTAATAGGGAAATTTTATTATATTTAAATTATATCTATTTGTAAGTTGATTGGTTGAGTTTGATTTTGGTGTTGTTTAGTAATTCCCATTTCCCTATTAATTTTTAATTTTTTTTGTTTTTAGTTTTACTTCTTTTTATTTAGTTAATTTTTTTATTTTTGTGTTTTTTTGGTTTTTTTGTTATTCCCATTTTCATGTATTATAGTGTTTTTCCCATACTTTCAATTTAAATCAACATTTTTAAAAGAGGAAAGAATAATTAAAAAACCTTTTTCCAACATATATTTTTTTCCAATTTTTACTTTTTAATTTGTTTTTTATTACTTTTTAATTTGATTGATATTGTTTTTTTTCTCTATTTTCAATTCTAATTCGATCTATCATAGTATCATAGTCTTTTTTATTTTTCCTTTGTTTGGGTATTAGTTTATTTTTGACCAGAAATTTATGCCACTTATTCATAGTTTAAATTCAATTTTGTTATTTTTTAATATTATTTAAATTTATTGAAGTCTTATTCTCTCATTATTGTATTGGTGCAGCTTCCATTACTATAATTATATTTTGAGTTCACTTTGAACAACTTCCATTATTATAATTCCCATTTTGAATTGCTTTTTCCATATACAAACCAAAATTATTGCTTGATCTCATTTTGAGTTATTTTTACCATATAAGAACCAAAAATATTGTTGGCATGCTCTATTTTTCTCTGCATTATTGCATCTTATTCCATTTTTGTTACATTAAATTTGTTTTATTATTGGAACTAACATTTTCATTTGCGATTTGAAATAGGTATCACTTAATCTAACCCTATCTTGCGCTCAGATCATTTCTATGGTTTCTTGTGCTTTTGACTAACGCACTTCTTTATCTTGCAAAAACAACGTTAGAAAGTTTTGTCATGAATTCCAGGTTTGTCAAGATGGCTTTGCAATGATTTTCTCAAGTAATCATCTTGCTAAGCCCTAAAATCTAGGGCTATGAAAGCTATTGCACCTTATTTTAGTACTAGGTTACTATTTTATGCAAATTCAAGAGACTACGACGCTATGATTGGTTGTGGTTACTTTGATGCCACATTCTCTAACCAAGTTATTACTCAATAAAATGATCAAAACAACTAACGACATAGGCATTCAACGAAGGATTATAAATGTATTTTGTCGTATTCACAACTAGGTACAATTGGGTTGGCAAAGAAAGAATCTAGTTTGACCCGTTAAACGATCCCAATAGGTTTCCTTGTGCTACCTCTTATAAGTTCCATATTTCAACTATGTTGGGCTACAGTTAAAAGAAATTAATATTGAATTTGCAACCATTATAGTTGCGAGGCCATGTGCGCATATGCTCAATCTAAACTGGAAAATATTCTACACACAAAAGAACTTCCCTTGAGATGTGAGGTAGTCTTAATCTTAAACTACGTTTATCATAACCGCTTGCATTATCAAAGATTTTGAAAGGAACAAACATTTAACAAGTTTCCGTCTAAAATGCAGAAAATGAAGGTATATGTGACAACAAATTCTAACCAGAATCACTAGAGATCGTGATGGAGTTATCGCAAGTGAAAATAATATGTTTATCTTGCTTTATTATTTGTGGTCATTTTTTCTTAGATCTAGTCTTCAGCTCAATGTCATTTTCACATAAAAATTGATTAAAGAATTGATTTTCCTTTACAGATTTGGTTTTCTTCTTTGGATAAAAACTTTTAAAATTGATTCCTCATGTGAGATCTCTTATACTTATATTTTCTATAGCATGTTATTGAATTTTTTAAATGTTTTAACTAGGTACTTGTACTTGTTATTCCTTAATTTTCATAGAATCTATTTATTTTTGAAAAAATCAATGAAAACTAAGGTTATAAGAATGATGTTTTACTTGTTTATCATATAATTATTGTTATACAAAATTTACAACTACAGAGAGAAGTATATTCCCTAGATCTAGTGGCCTGGTCTAGAACAACATAAAGCAAAGAATATAAAGTTATGATTAGAGAAATTGGAGAATGGAAAGATGTTTACTTGTGATTGGTCGCAATCTCATATCTCCTCTTGACTTGTAAGCTCCAATCGTAGCTCTGATCTCTATAATTAGAACCTGCACAAATAATTAACACAAGCCAAATATCTATGACACCTATGTAGCCTTATCCAATCACTTTATTCAATGGATAACCATAACATTGAAATATATGTACATAAACACAACATAACACATATAGGAAAAGGAGAGGGTTTATGACCAAAAGTGGAAGTTGATGTTGTAGAAACCTACCCAATTTGTCTTGTCCTTCCTCGTCACACCATAATGTCACCCTAATGCATGGAAATGATAACTCTCTTAGGACCAAAGAAGTAACATGAGGGTATGATAAGTCTCCAAAAGCCATCCTTGATGTTGTAGATGGCTATAGATCTATAGGAGAGTGTGGCAATTTAGGAATTCTTATCCATTTCCCCATCTAGGCTTCACATCCATTCTTGATGGAAGGATGAGCTCAAGGTATAAGAGGTGAAATCTACAAGGTCAGATCAGATAGTATTCAAAGTTCTTATGCATTATAAATGGTTGTAACAACCTTGAAAGCTTATGGAAGAGGAAGCTTCAAGATTCTTTTCATTTTTCCTGAATTTCTAGAATTAGCGCACCCTCAACAAGGGATAACCTGATGTTGATCAGCGATAATGCAGAAGTGGGTATCGAGACGCTAAATGTAGGTCCGTAAAAGTCTTGGTTGCATTGGGACTAAAAACACTTACATGAAGCAGTTAGACCCATAAGCTCGAGGATTTGGAAGATTCATGCTTAGGGATTTGTGTAGGGATGATGACGGGGTGTCCATGGACGTTGATTGATCCATTTTGTAGCCGTATTGACCAAACACGACAAAATGACCTATAAAAATTATTACCATACTTTCAGCTTAGCATTAAATCTATATCTATAACATGCGACATCTACAACTTGTTGTGTTGCAATTTATCCAACTTTGAAGGCATATGAGGGAAATAATTTGCATATTGCAATGAAGCATCTACTTTAGCATTTCAAATCATCCAAATAAAGCTATGGATTTGTGGAGAGACAACGAAGCTATGATAGCATCATATGTGTAAAATTTAATATATTTTTTGTGTAAGATACTCAACATAAATGGATAAGTTCTTGTTTTGTATTTTTAATTGGTTTTTTAACACACAACATTGAAACAACACAAGCTTCAAATTTCCATGTTAGGTATGGAAAGTTGTTGATGACCTCAAATACATTTTTATTTACAAAAGAAAACAATCTTGTTCAAAATAGGATGCCATTTGCGAGATAACAATAAAAGTTTTCTTCCATAGCCCTTGCCTTCACTGCAACAAATACAATTGCATTCATATCTATATCAATTATGTAGAATTTCCATGAACCTTGTAGGAGACAAATGGTCATGCAAAATAATTTTCCTATAATTCACATCTCATTCTGCTAAAACTAAATTTCTCCATATCAATTTGAATGAAAACACTACTAAAGAAATAATGTTATAGAGCACCATTACAACCACTGAGGCATAGTGCTCACCAAAAAACACCATTTTAGCACGACATTTTTAGTTTCATATCTATAATTTCATAAAGGATTTAATTGATCACACACAGCCTGTCCAAGCTCCACTTTAGCTATACTTAAACTAAGAAATAGGTACTAGTTACTACATAGTACTCGTTTATTTCAAGGTTTTTTATTCATATTTTTCAATATTAATATAATAATAGATCCTCAAATAATATTATAACTATAATTATAATTTAATTTTCCAAATTACAGATTATTATTTAGGTTACATTTTTAAATATCAATAAATTCAACACCATAGAACAATAACTCAAATTTTCGTTTAACATATAATTGAATTCAACACTTCCAAAAATTGTACGTCAAATAACACTATTCTTTTATGGGTAAATGCATCTTTTTATTAATAAAAAATGGTTACATATAACTTGAATTTCAAAAGGAGGACACAAATCTTGGATATGCTTGAAACTAACAAGTTCCCTACCAATAACACATAATCACAAAGATAACTGTGACAACATAAAAAACACCTTGAAGGTTTTAGATTTGAAAGGGAGAAATGCCTCTAAAATTAGCATGAATTTCTATGAGTTAAGTAATTTTTCATCCTCTTCTTGGTTCATTTCCTTATTGCTCTTGTGGCCTCGATTTTTTGCTTATGTTTCTTGCTTGGATAACACCTTAAAATACTCTGTTTGAACAGCAAGACTGGACTATGAAGAACTCGAGCCAAATTTCTTGCTTTGAGAATAGGAATTATATAGAATCCTCTCCTATTGAGTTGGCATGTCCTTCACATATTTCCAATTCCATTTTTCTACATGGTCAAACAATCATGGGTCATTCAAATCCATATCTTCTAGTAGGTATTTTTCTTTAGCTTCTTCCAAAAGGGAGCTAATCATTTTCTATGATGTTGGATTTTTTTGGTGCTCTTGAAGATACATTTTCACAACCTATGTAGGATTCAATAGAGGGTTATGAGAATTTTTTGTTGTTTATTGCATGCTTGATTGAATATTTTCTTTCTTTAGAGACTTCTTCGAAGACGAAAAAGGCTCAAACCTATTTCCATATCTAGGGATCTAGTCAGGATTTGAGGTACCTTGAGGACTCAAATTTTCTTTTCTTTGGGGAAATTTTCCCAAAAAAAACTCATTCTTTCTAAGAAGGTTTTATTTCAAACTATTAATTTTTATTAATTGGAGAATCCCTAGTAAGATGTATGCATTCATGACAATATTTGCATCTAAAGGGGACATGTTCATAATCTACAGAATGCTTCTAAACACTAACCTAATAATAAATATCTATGGAGGTTATAAGGGACTAATAAATAATCATGTAAACAACACTCTAAGCATATGATGTGTAGTTTCCTCTATTTGTGGCCTCCACAGGGGCTTCATCGTGGGAGAAATATCATACCAGATGCGTTCATATTGGAGAATATATATTGAGAAAAAAATGACATATTATATTGAGGATATAATAGGGTTTAAAGGGTTTTTATAATGGTAGGTGTAAAGAATGGAGCTCAAAGATAATAAAAAAATATAAAGGGGTATAAAAAATGTTAATGTAAAAATGGATGCCCACAATATGTAGTGAGATTAGGGGTTTTTATGAACTTGGAATGGGAAGTCATACAATTGACAAAGGAGCAGGAAAATAAGCGTGCTACCAAGTTTCCAGTTTTAGCAGGAGTTTACATCCATGGAGGGAGGTACAGGAGGGGGTTCTTCTCCCTCCTACAAGGAGATCGTGGCCAACAAGGGCAAGAAGCCCCCAGAAAAACTTAGAAAGTTCACAGGAGAGGGAAAGAATAACACAGAAGAGGAGGAAGAAGCGGCTAAGATAAAATAGAATATTAGCACTAAAGACAAGGAGGAAGATGACAAAAAACAGGAAACAAAAGAGAAAAAGCAAAAGGGACCTTGTAAACCCAAAGCTGAAGTAACACCCAGAGTTGTTTTAAATGATCCTGCTCTGCAAGCACATAGGGAGCACATGTAAACCTACGCAATCATCTGCAAATTCATGGGACTATGGCCCATAGAAAAAATATTTACAAACATGGATCAAATACCACTGGAAACACAAAGGGAGCATTGATCTACACCTTGGGTCAAAAGGTTTCTTTATCATGGTGTTAACAAGTATTGAGGATAAAGACAAAGTGTTTGAAGGAGGGCCCTACTTCTATGCAGCAGTAGGCCTCTATATGAGGCCATGGAAGATGAACTTTGTCCCAGAATGATAAAGGTTCATATCCATCCCAGTCTGGGAAAGACTTTATTCTCTACCTCTTGATTACTGGAAACCTGAATCATTAGCAGCCATAGGCAACAAAATAGGTAGGCTTGTCAAAGCTTCAAAAGCTACTAGAAGGGGAAGATACACTTCCTTTTCTAGGATATGTGTTGAGATGGATCTATCAGGAGCTCTTCCGGATGAGGTGATATTGGAAGTTTTTGACAAAGAATGGGTTAAAATGGTGGACTATGGGCATATTCCGTTTAGATTTCATAGATGCCATGAACATGGGCATCTTCTAAGAGACGACCGTCTAGGTAAAAAAGAGAATAAAAGAAAACCTAATACAATAAAAGATCTGGACAGCTTTTACAAGGTATTCCATAAAGGAAAGAGTGGCAAAAGAGGGCAAAGAATACAACAAAATGAAGGACAATAGGTTAGGTGGAACCAATTCCAAGTTTTGGAAGAGGAGAAAGAAAAAATAGAAAAAAATCAAGCAAATATAGGTAATACAGGAGAGAAGCAAAAAGAAGGAAATCGTGATCAAGCATAGGAAAATGACAAGCAGATAGAGGAAATATTGAGTGACACAGAACCAGAGATGGATCAGGAAATGACCTCGAGTGAAATGAAACTGGAGGAAACGGAGCTATAGGAGATACTGGAAAGAGAACACCTGGATATGGAAGGATTCTTAATTCAGGGTACTTCTGGTGGGGTATATTTGTTACCCCAAGAGGAGCTCAATAGAATACAACAATTATGTTTATGGAAAACTCAGGAAAAGAGTACGAAGGGAGCCAAAAATATGAGCCGACCGAGTAGCGAAGGAGTGAAAATGATAAAATCTACTCCAGGTTTAGCACCTAGAAACCTAGGAAAAAAGAGAGGGGGAAAAAGCAGAATGAGCTATTGATGGAGTGCAGAAAGCTTATGATAGACTCAAGTAAGATGAAAGATCTGACCAGCTACTCCTTCACAAATATTTGATAATGAAGTTTATTTCTAGGAATATTAGAGGACTAGGAAGTAAAAGAAAACAGAGATTGCTTAGCAATATAATGAAACATGTTACTCCAGATATAATTTTTATCTAGGAAATGAAATGTTCCATTCAAAAGTTAAGGAAACTACATAGAAAATTGCTCAGTAAGTTTGAATATCTAGAAGTTAAAGCAGATAATATAGCAGGAGGTATTCTCACTCATTGGAACCCTAAAAAAATTGACAAAATTGATGCAGAGGCTGCTAGGAATTATTTATCAGTAGTGATTCAGCCTGTAGCAGACATGAGTACCTATCTAGTCACAAATGTGTATGGTCCTCAAAGGATAGAGAAGAAACTCAGGCTGACAGATTTCCTTAGGTATCTCAGGGAGAGACAGGCAGAAATACCCTGGATCTTGGAAGGAGATTTCAATATGATAAAATATCTTTCTGAAAAAAAAAGGTGGAACCAGAGCACTAAGTAAAGATTCTTTAGCATTTCAAATCTTTACACACAATATGAAATTAGTGGATGTGGAAACGAGCAATGGCCTCTTCACAAGGAATAATAAGTGAGGAGGGGAGGCTTAGGTAGCATCCAAGTTGGAAAGGTTCATTATCTCTGAGGATCTAATGCTATTAGATAAGGAAATATTAGCAAGTGTTCTTCCTGTTCGAGGCTAAGATCACTGGCCAATTCAAATGGAGATCCAGGGTATAGGTTCCCCCTAGAACAGACCTTTCAGATTTGAGAATATTTGGCTTTCACACCCAGATTTCATCAGTAATATTGAAACATGGTGGGAAGAAGATCTTCAAATCTAGGGAACTAGAATGTTCATGTTTCATAAAATATTAAATCACATAAAAATGAGGCTCAAAGAATGGAATAAGAAATATTTTGGCAATATTTTTGCAGAAAAGAAATCATTTGAAAACAAAATGTAGAAACTCAACCAAGCTATGATCTCAAAAGGTTTTGATAAAGACAAAAATAATCTAGTGGAGAAACATCATCAAAAATGGGAAAACTTATGTAAACAAGAGGAGATATTCTGGAGACAAAAATCTAGAGTTCAATGGCTAAAAGAAGGAGAGCGTAACACAAGACTTTTCCACAGACCCACCATGGCGAATAGGTCACACAAGAGAGTTGCCTTAATAAAAAAGGAAGATGGACAACTACTACAATCCCATGAACATATAGAAGCAGTGTTAGTTCAACACTTCCAAGAAATAGACTAAGAAAGTAATCTAGAAAGAGAACATCACATCAAGGACTTAATAAAGCATATACCTAAGCTGGTGTCTAGAGAGGACAACTACAACCTCAACAAACTAGTTACTGAAGAAGAGGTCAATGATGTTCCCAAAGACATGTAGAATGGAAAAGCACCTGGCCCGGATGGCTTCAATGTAGATTTCTTTAAAGCTTGCTGGAATATTGTAAAAGAGGATATTTTGAATGTTGTGGAAGACTCCAGGATTAACAGAACCATCTTGAGAGCTCTTAACATCTCCTTCATTTCCCTAATCCCTAAACAGGAAAATGCTCAAACTCCAGACAGATACAAACCAATAGCTCTTTGCAATGTGGTTTACAAGATAATAGCCAAGGTTGTGGCCAACAGACTTAAACCTCTGCTTCCTTCTCTGATTTCGAGGGAACAATCATGATATGTTGAAGGCAGACAAATTTTGGACAACATTATTCAAGCTCATGAGGTGGTCCACTCATTAAACAACACAAGGAGAGTTGGTACAATTATGCAACTAGATATAGAAAAATCTTATGACAAAGTGAATTTGACCTATATCAGGAAAGTTCTAATGATATTTGGTTTTGATCACAACTGGGTGAGATGGGTCATGGCCCTGGTTACCTCTTCTAGCTTTTCAATTTTAGTTAATGGCTCTCCTTCTGATATTTTTCTTCCTTCAAGAGGACTGAGGCAGGGGGATCCACTTTCCCCCTTCCTATTCATACTCATGATGGAAGGTCTTGGCCGGTCTATCAAGCATGCCAGAGTTATGGGAAAAATTCAAGGTCTTCCTCTAAAGGAGAATGGTCAGGCTCTGACACATCAACAATTTGTGGATGATACTATGTTACAAGGTATCCCCACAGTCAAAGAGGCTCAAGTGTACAAACAAATTCTGAGTGATTTTTCATTGGCTACAGGTATGGAAGTTAGCCTCTCCAAATCCAATTTTTTTTCTTTAATACTCATATTGCCATTCAGAGAAATATCTCAAGAATTCTCCACTTCTAGAGGTATTTCCTCCCTTCAATGTATTTAGTTGTTCCTCTCAGGGCGAAACCCTTGCAAAAGAGCATTTGGGAATTGCTGATCAACAAAATGCAGGATAAAGTCAGTAATTGGACGATCAGATCCTTAAATGTGGCAAGCAGAATCATGCTGACAAAGGCTGTGCTCCAATCAATTCCAACTTTCATGCTATCAGCACTATTGGCCCCTAAAGGAGTTTTGCAGCAATTCAGAAACATCCAAAGAGATTTTCTTTGGGGCAGGGAGGAAGCTAGAAAGAAGTGTGCCTTTGTCTCTTGGGAAAAGATCTGTAAACCCAAGAATCGTGGGGGCCTTGGCTTAGATGACTAGGAGATCCTAAGTAAGGTTCTAGGGGCCAAACTATGGTGGAGGTGGGTTAAGATTCCCAAGGCCCAATTGGCAAGCATATGGAAAGAAAAATATGCTAGCTCTTGGAATCACACTGAACTCATAAGGATGTCTGGTAACATAAAAGGCTCTGCCATCTGGAATAATCCAGGAAAAACAAAGGTTTAGTTCAACGAAACATTTTCTCGGATATTATAGAAGGTAACCTTGCTCTTTTCTGGGAGGAAAAATGGCAACAAGAACCAAAAATATTAACAGAGGATTTTTGGAACTTTAAACATGAGACTGACACCCAAGGTTTGACTAGAGTGAAAGATTTTTTGGATGATACCCACAACAATGGAAAATGGAGGATATGGAAGGATGTAGACTACAGGAATGATACAATGTTGAATACAAAAGTAGAGGCTCTTGGAAAAATGTTGGAACAAAGGATGATCTTGGTGTCTGAAGGGCAAGACCAACTTAGATGGGGAAACAACACTAAAGGCATCTTTAATATCAAGGAAGCAAAAAGTTCTCTCCTTGAGCTGGATTCCCACGCTCTGAACAAAATCTAGCTAAACCTTTGGAGACATCAAAGTTGGATTAAAATCAAACTCTTCATGTGCTTGGTTCTTCAAAGGAAAATTCTTGACTTGGGACAACATTAGAAAGAGAGGCATACTTGGACCTTCCATATGCCAACTCTGTGAAGCCCAAGAGGAAACTATGGAACATCTTCTCAACCACTGTAATTTCACTTCCAGACTATCGGAGGCTTTTGCCAACATCTTTCAAGATTCTGACAGGGACAAGGAGAGTATTACTAATACCCTTAACAGATGGAGAAGAAATTTTTGGGATAACAAAGTTCTGAACCTTGATTGGGCCCCCTTGCCAAGTTTTATTATTTGGAACATATGGAAGGAAAGGAATAAGAGAATCTTCAAAAATTGAAAGAAACCCGCTCCTCACCTAATTGATCAGATCTTAAAATAGATGAAAGAGACGGTCAGCACAATAGTGAGGAATCTCCCCAAAAATCCTCCCATAGGAGTAGACTTGAGAACTTTCAGGCTGTTAGGATTGCAGGGGATCATCCCCCTAAGTCAGAAAAGAATAGCAAGAAATAGGGAGTCTAAAATAGAACACTAGCAACCTCCTTCAAGAGGTTTTTTGAAATACAATATAGATGGAGCCTCTAAAGGCAACCCCGGTGTAGCTGGCTTTGGGGGGTTCTACAGGATGAAGCAGGTAACATCCTCTCTCTCTTCCATTGTTATTTAGGAAGGGCCACCAATAATATGGCAGAATTAATGGCTATGGAGCAATGCTTAGATTTGTTGAAGTAGGAAAACCACCATAACGTGATCATATAAGCTGACTCTGAGTTAATTATTAACTTGGTTAAAAAGATCAATTACGGTTCAGAGCCAGAGAAAGTCTCTCAGCACTGGAAGTTAATCTGGGGTTTTCAGCATATTCAGGGTCACCTTCAATGGCTTTTCTCAGTCAGGTTCAATCATGTGCGCAGAAAGGCTAACAAATTGGTAGATTTCTTAGCCAACCAAGGTGTTAGCTGCAAGGAAGGCAAAGTTGTGATAGGGTGGCAAGCAATGTGTCATGACAATCTGAAAACTCTTTGTCACAGTCTTGCGGAAGAGGACAAAAAAGTGTTTCGAGATAAAACTGAAAAGGAAAGGTCGCAATGACTCAGTCTCGAAGAGATCCCCTCATTCTGGTCATACGTGTAAGTGGAAGGAAAATTAAAGCAGGCTTCGGCACCACTGATAATTACAACTTCTCGATTCAATGGCTTTGACCAGGCAGATGGCTTCGTTCCATAAAGATCTGTGAAAATCCTGGTTGTAGATACTTCAATCATGTTAAGGAGGAGTGGAAAGGCGGGCTCAACATTCCAGAGGTAATGAAAGGTGCTTGAGAGTACAATGGAAGCTACTTTTCCCATAATTTCATCATACGGAAGGAAAAACTGCTTCCTAACCGTTTCCTACAAATCACAACACTCTCAAGCGTAAGGTGGTTTCTGTCTTTCGGAAGCGATACCACACACCTGACGACACATGGAGGAGGGAGAGGGATGTAGACAACCCTCATCGCACGGTAAAGCTTGGGAATATCTATGGTGCGATAAAATTCTTGTTTGTTGGATGTCGAGGCACTAATCAACGGTCAGATTTCATCATGCTATTTGGTTGGGGCGGGAAGTTAATGTTATGTTTTGGTGGATTGGATTTATGGCTTTTGGGGCCAAGCAATGTGTTTTGGACCATTGGATATAGTAGAAGAGTTCAATGATTCGGGTTGTTCGTGCAGTTGTGTGGGGCCGGGGAGTTGAGGTTTGCTGATCTTTGTTGAAGTGATTTTCTCCTCCGCTGTAGGGTCCAATAGTGACTGGGTAGTCATGGTTTCTCAGTTGGTTTAGGGGGTCTCAGTTTGAGGTTGGGGGCCTTGCCTCTGGTGGGGAGCAACCTTGTTCTCGGTCCACTTTGTCTGGTGGACAACTGTAAATTTTGTAAATTATTTTTAGATTAATAGATTTGGAAGGAAAGTGTCTTGCCTTAGCAAAAAAAGAGATTAGGGGTTTTTATAAATTGGAAGATGTATTAGGTTTGTATTGGTAGGGTGTTAAATAATGTGATTTTTAGATGTCTTTTCCAATATGTATTCAAATTAAGGGTATTTCTTAATTTGCCATGAACACACGTAATATGTAAGAGGTTTATTCAGTGAAGCCCCTATGGTAACCTCTGATACTTTGACAAAGTCGTTGATGGCATTGTTGATGTCTTTGAGGGTTTCCTACTCCCAATATTCCTTAGGAAGAGAAAAGAAATATACCCACACTAGGGAAAAAAGGAAATCTTCCTTCTCTGAATTCTACTACTGTTATAATCACATGAAGATCTCTACGATGTTGAAAAAATATGGTCCTCCTTCAAAAGCCCTCAATCTATCTTCCATGTGGGAGAAAATAACCCTGAAGAAACTTTTGATCCATAGCTCCAATTCTATTTGACTCTAGCAGTTCCATTTATTTCTGATCCATTCAATTAGATAATTTCCAAAAAGCCATAAGCCAATAAAATTACAAATTAGAGCATGTTCTTGCATATATTGAATATAGATTTAGAGCATGTTCTTGCATATATTGAATATATTTTTCTATATTAATAGACTCAGCCTCATATTTTTTTATCTTGCATCACTTTTGACGAAAAACACTTTGAATTTTTTGCTTTTCATAATACACCCTACACACTTCTGGTGTGATACCAAAACTTCATTTAATGTTACTACTCTATAAAAATGAAATTGAAAATGGTATTGCTATTCTATAAAAATGAATCTGGAATGAAGAAATTAAAAAGAAATACAAATAAATGCAAAATCATTTTACACTCTCCCAAAAAATTCATACCCAATAACATCAAACATATAACGTGTGCTAAGTTAATCGTATATCCTCTCTTTCTAAATATGCCTTCAATAATTACACCAAAGTTAATACACATAATTGCATATCCTCCCTTTTCTAATATCCCTTAAATAATTACCTGAGATTTTTAAACACGATGCATCCTATATTCTCTCTTTCTAAATATCCCTTCAATAATTACACCAAAGTTAATACACATAATTGCATATCCTCCTTTTTTAAAATCCCTTAAATAATTACGTGAGATTTTTAAACGACGCTGCATGTGGGTTTTAACTAGTGTTTGCATATCATTAAATGGTGTCCCATAATAAATATAGATTGGACTTACTTTGCACAGGGGTATTTATATGTTTTTCGTTAATAATTTTATACGTTAAAATCGGTATGGGAGTATAATTTTTGTCATCATGTGTTTTTTTCAATCATATGTTAAGTGGTGAGGAGAAATAAATTAATCGTGATTAGCTATATATATATAAGTTTAACTACGAAAATGTATCTTAAATGAGCTTACAAAATTATGATGATTTTTGTGTCTAACAAGAACTCTAATATGATAAATTATATATTAAATTTAAAGAAGAGGATTATATAAGTTTTTAAATCAATATTCAAAGATGTTTTTTTATAATTTATTTAAGTTTTTTTTTTTTCTGGAAGAAAAATCGTAATTTTATTAAACCTCAAAATCAAGGAACAAAATGCCTGTAAGCATTTTATATCAGTTTTTCAACTAATGCCTCCAAAAAAGGAAGAAGATAAAATGACATGCCTAGTCAATAGCTGGCGCCTAAAATTCAAAACTAACAAGAAAGAAGAAAAACTAGGACTAAGAAAAAAAAAACTTTGTCACCATTTTCTACCCATCTTGTTTTCTACTTCTCACCATACTCCTTGATTAGTTGTGGTTGTTATAATAATTAGTTTGTTCTCTTCTATCTTCCTCAAATGTTCCCTATATGATTATTTTCCAAAGGACATGAGGTTTGTAGATGTCTAGTTTAAAGACAATGATGACATGTAAATGTTGTGTTAGGATAATCTAAGAACTGAATTTTATTAGTGGTTTCGTATTTTTAAGGTAGGTGTGTAATTTTACTGGGCTAGTCTATTAAGTTTATTGAGAATTAAAAAAATGGAAAATAAAAGTAATATGAAAAAAATTGTTTAAGTAAAGGGTTTCTATTAGAAAAAAATTGTGATTGAAACTAAAGCACTCCAAATTTTAGTGATTTTTTCCACAATTATTCTTACTATTTATAACTAAATCCATTTTATTTTATTTACTTGTGACATATGAGCGTTCTTTTAATAATATGTTGGTTGAAAGCTAGCAACGAGATGAAGAAAATAAAAATCACATAGGAATACACACATTTTCCTAGATTATTAGATTCAGACTTCTTTGAACCACAACCAAGGATGCTAAATATGCATCCATATGAACACCCATGCATTCTTTGGGACAAGAATGTGCACACGTTTGTATTAGGTTGATCTTCTTGAGTAGAATTTTTTACCCAACAATAATGTTTTTTTGTTCATGCATGCCTTTTTCCCCCAACAAGAACATGCCCACATCCCTTTTGGGAACTTCTACCCTTTGGTATAAGGCTTGGGAGCTAACGATTATAGAGAGCGTAACGGACTAATATTTTGGGCCAAAAGAATATGGTGGTAAATTTTGTGAAGGTTTAGAGTTGTAGGTATAGTGTCTTAAGGTAGAGGGAATAACGACGGAAAAGGGTTCTAGGGTAGAAAAGGTATGAAGGATTATGATCGCAAGGAAGATAGTATAGGTGGAAAGGTGATGTGTTCCCCTTCTCTCTCTCTCTCTCTCTCCCTTTCTCCTATCCTCTCTCTCTCCTCTCCTATCTATCCACCCCCTCCATTTCTCTCCCTCATTTTCCTCATCCTCCCCATTCTCCCTCCCAAACATCCTCTCTCCCTCCCTATATCTCTTTTCCTCCCTCCCACCCTTTTTCTCTCTCTCAATCTCCTATTGTCCACCCTCTCCTTCCCTCCCACTTTATCTCTACCCACATTACTATCTCTTTCTCTCTCTCCATCGTATTTTCCATCTCTTTCTCACTATCTCTCCACCCCTCCTATCTCGTACTCTCTCTCTACCTTCCTCCCTCTTTGTGACTATCTTTATCTCTCTATAACTCCAACCATCACTATCTCTTTCTCATTGTCCATCTTTCTCTCTCCTGCAAACTTTTCTCTCCTTCCCCAATCTCTAAGATACACCCTCCCACCTCTCTTTCTCTCTCTCCCTGTCACTTTCTATCACACTCTCTCTCTCACTCTCTCTCTCTCTTTATATCTTCCCGTCTATCCTTCCCTCCCCATCTCTATTGTCTCTCCTCTCTCCCCCTCTCTCTAAACCTTCCTTTAACTCACTCTTTGTCTCCCTTTTTCTCCCTCCCTTCCTTTGTCCCTTGTCCAATATCACCCCATGCTCCATCCTTTCCTCCCCTCTATCTTTCTCTCCCCATATCCACCCCTCGTCTATCGATCTCTCCCTTTCTTTCTTGATTTCTGTGCCCCTTGTTCGCCCTATATTATATCTCTCTCTCCCATTTATCTCTCACCACTATCTCCCTCTATATATATATTTTTTTCTCTCTCTCCCCCCCTCTCCATCTTCCTCTCTCTTTCCATCTATATGGCCTTGTCTCTTTCTTCCCCTCACTCTCTTTCTCTCTTCCTGTAGTCATTTATATCTCTTTCAATCTGTTTCACCCCCCTTCCAATACTCTCTCTCCCTCCTCTCCTTCCCACCTCCTTATCTTCTCCGCTCACCTTTATCTCTCAATTCTACCCTCCTATCATTCTTTCTGCATACATCCTTATCCCTCCTGCCCCTCCCACCTACCACTGTGCCTCTCTCCCTCATCCTCTCTCTCATTCAAAATGGGAGAGTGTAATAGAGGACATGTGGGGTAGAGATGAAGGGAGAGAGTAGCAAGGGGGAGAGAGATAAATGTGGAGAGAGAGAACTAGGGAGAGAAATAGAGGTAGACAGAGAGGAAGGTGGAAGAGAGATAAAGGTAGTGAAGGAGGGAAGGGGTATCGGGGATGAGAGAGTAAAATTGAGAGAGAGAGAGAGAGAGAAAGAGAGATAAAATGAGTGAGTGAGTGAGAGAAAGTGAGTAAGAAATCGAAAGACAAGGGGGTTGGGGTGGAAAGAGAGAGGGGGTAGAGAGGGTATAGATGAGTCGAGGGAGAGAGATAGGGGGGGGGATATATATATAATGGTAGGGAGAAAGGGATAGAGTGAGATGAATGATGTAGATATAGAGTAGAGGAGAGAGGGAATGTGTGTGTGTGTGTGTGTGAGTGTTACATGTCAATTTGTCACCATGACACTTCATCAATTTATGGTTATTTTTACCATTTGTGAACATGTTTGAATGAACTTCCTTAGAATTCAAACAATCAGAGATATCTTCAAATAGATGAGAAATTTGGGGAAAATAGATATGACACCTTGTTAATTTCACCTGTGTTGAGTTTCCTGGTTTTTCCTATGCATTCGCTGGAATTAACTTTGGGAACATTGCAAAGCTGTAGTCTGTCTGCCACTATAAACCCACGTAGGTGAATTCAAGAAAGTAAAAAAAACTACACTCTAGAAACATAGTTGGTTGAATATTTCCCAATTGAAAGCTTTGAGGTGATGATTATTCTAACTATAACCCTCAGATGATGCATCGTAATCCCTTTCCTCATGGAAACCTAATCCCTCAATTAAGGGATCTCATCCTCCTCTTTTGGATCTGAAACTTCTTCCTCTTCGCCTATAAAATGACTAGATGGTAGAGGATTAGGGAGGTGAGAACTCAGAGAATATAAACTTATGTTGTTACGCTAGTAGGAAATGAGAAATTAGTGACGGGGTGACTAAAAAAGTTTGTCACCACAGCTTTTTCAAGTGAAATACTACAAAAAATGAGCAATCTTAAGTGACCGAGCTAAAAATGACTAAGCTATATGACTAAATTAGTCCAAGAACAAAAATACAACTACCTGATAAGTACTACAATAATATGAATTAGTTTTTTATGTTAGTCGTCTTAATTTTGTCAAGCAATATAGATTTACAAGTGATAGGGGATTGAAAGGTTGTTAAAGATTGGTTGAAAGGCTATCCTTCCTTAAACACTTCTTCATCCTCACGTGGTGTATAGGTGATCCAACTTTGCATTGTTTATCTCGAATAATTTATAATCTTAAAAATATATTTTTTAATAAAAAAATTATTTTATGTACTTTTTAAAAATGTATTCATTGAATCTAATTGCATCTAGTTCCAATTTGAAATTAATTTGGAGAAACATTTTATAATATCAAATAAAAACTACTTTAATTTCGTATTAACTGACCTAGATCCATCTTAACCCTAAATCTATCAAGCACCAAGAGGGATCCAATCTTTTGAGGTGCAAACTTCTTTTTGTAGTGCAAAACTTGAGGAAATTTTTGCATCTTGAGAGAGTGGATTGCTATTGGAACTTGATAGTTATAGGGTTAATATGAATCTAGGTTGGTTATATAATACTATAAAAATTATATATTATACTTGTGTCTCTTCTTATTCCCTCTCTCTACCCACCGCAACATACATACATATCTCCATCCTTCCTCCTCTCTCTCTCTTCTCTCTCTCTCTCTCTCTCTCTTCTCTCTCTATATATATATATTATATAAAATATATAATATATAATATATATATATATCCCTCTCTATATTCCCTCCCGCTATCCTCTCTCCCTCACTCTCTCTCCATGACTCCCTTGTCACCCCCTATCTCTCTCCACCTTTCTCCCTCTATGTTTTTCTTTTTCCTTCCCTCTCTTGCCCACTCCAATTCCATCTCTCTCTCCTGATCTCTATCCTTTATCGCCAAACTCCCTCTATTCTCTTGCCAAAACCACTCTCCCCCTCTCTCCCTCTCTCTCTCTTCCATCCAACTCTATCTCTAGCCCCCCTCTCCACGTCGTTCTCCATGTCTATGTCTCCATCTCTCTCCCTGCCTCTTCTCTCCCTATCTCTATCCTCTCCTCTTATTTCTATGCCCTCCTCTCCTCTCTCCCTCATTCTCTCTCTATCTATCCCTCACTCTCTCTCCATCACTCCCTTCTCACTCCTCTCTCTTTCCACCTCTATCTCTCCATGACTTTTTTTCCTTCCTCTCTCTCCCACTCCAACTCCATCTCTCTCTCTCTCTCTCTTTCTCTCGCTCTCTCTCCACCCATTACTCTCTCTTTCTCTCTCTCTGCCCTCCAACTTTTTCACTATCTCCCTCCCTCTCTTCGCCCCCTTCCCAACTCTCTCTTAAATTTCATCCCATTTTTTTTTAAGAAAATTATCTAAATTAAAATTAAAAGGAAAAAAAGAAAAACCGTAATTGGTTGTAAAATATTAACCCTATATTTTGGATCAATCATGCCAAAGAAAATAAAATAATGAAAAACTTTAAAAAATCATGCACTATATTTAATCTATTATAATTAGTTAATTTGCTTTCTCTCATCCCTTGGACATTTAGCTAAGATGGATCTATGTTGGTGTTATATATATATATATATATAGAGAGAGAGAGAGAGAGAGAGAGATCCATATTTGCTTTATTTTTTTAAAACCTTAATTTAATTTCTATGGGAATATTTTTAGTAGTCATGAGGATAGAGGGTTTAGATATATTGCAAATTGTAACATTTTCTCTTTTAGTTTCAATTAAAAAAATGTTGTAAAACTAAGTTAAAATAAAATATTTCTACTATGAAATAAGTTATGGTTTTTTGGCATGTGGTATTGATAAGCTATGGTATTGGCTCATGGTATTGTAACAAATCTCATTTACAAGTTAATATCCACGGTAAAAGCAAGGGTGAATATCCATGGTTAACAATCTTGTCATATTGTTATAAAATATTTTGATTGTGAAATAACTTATGTTTTTTTCGGCATGTGGTATTGATAATCCATGGTATTGTAAGAAACACTATATTTTACAAGTTAATAATAGCTAGCGTAATGTGGGGGTGAATATCCATGGTTAAGATCTTGTCATATTGTTATAAAATATTTTGGTTGTGAAATGAGTTATGGTTGTTGAACTTATCGTATTCATAAGTCATGGTATTGTAATATTTAAATGTTTACACTCATCCCAATATCATTTTTAACTTCTTCTTCTTCTTCTTCTTCTTAATTTAGCGTCTAATGCAAAAATAACAAATTCTTATTAAAAATAAATCATTTAACCCAATTGCAATTTTTATATTATATTTTATGCTATAAAATTTCTTTTATTTTTTCCATTATAAATATTTCTTTTGTTTTTCATTTCTATTGTAGCACTGGGTCCAAATAAAATATTCATCAATTACAACATCACATTGTAGCATTGCATATCACATTGTAGCATTGCATTTTTCTCTGCCTTGTTGATATCTTTGTGGAAATTCTAGAAGAAGGAAGACCATCAACGTGATCTATGGATTTAATGGGATTTGAACCCCAAATGGAGTTTGCATGAGAAACACCTTACGAATGCATCAACGATTAGATGGAGGAAGGAAAAGGTCATTGGGCATGAATATTTTGGCCATTTGTACATCGGTATGAATTTGGACTTTAGAGATTTTATTCATTTTTACTAAAGATGATTTTTGTTCTGATGGGTAAACAATTTCGAGGGTTTCTATGATCAAAGCATAAATTTCATCTAGAGTTGAGGGTTTGATGAATATGATAATGCAGATCTTGGTTGCAACCAACAATTCATCAAAAGACAACATTTCCTTATTGTAGAAAGATTTTAATGATTATGATAATGCAGATATTGATTGTGGTTAACAATTCATCAAAAGACAATGGACAAGTAAGAATTTTGCATGTCCTTATTGTACAGATCAGTTTGCTCCTCCGTAACTTTTGTAAGGTTAGAATGCATGAAATTTTATTTTTTCTTTTCAACTTTTTTTTAGTGGTTGATTGTATGTGTAATGGACTCTACCATGCCCAAATTCAAAGGGCTTGAGTGACACAAGAAAATTTTCTGGTAGGATGAAAATACTAGACCTTCCTAAAACTTTGTTACATGAAATTAAAATTTCTTGTAATCATGAACATAAAATATTTTCTATTTTATTGTTAGATTTGGATCTCAATAGCTACAATTTTAAATCATGTCACTATATTTTAAGTAGAATATACTTAGATACATTAAACCTTACAACTCTCCAAATCTTAGGTTAATTTTAGCTAAAAATAAGGACTTTTCCAATTTAGACTCAATGCTTACAGTCAATGATTAAAAATAGAAGAACCAAAATTGTCTAATAGCTTTTACCCACCGATCAATTTCAAATAACTTTACCATTACTTTAAACTTAAATAGAGAGAGTAGAAGAAGAAGAGGAGCCTGGATCACGTGGACCTTGACCTGTTTGATACTTTTCAAAAGTTGGGTGTGCCCTTGACTAGAAGAAGAGATTGACCAACATTGTTGTAGATGCCTTTTTTATAGTGTTTTCATTTCTACCATGCATAGGTAGAATCTATAGGAAGTTGAGGTTATCTTTTTTTTGTTATAAGAGGCAATTTAGGAGTATCTTGATCTAGTTAGGAATTAGCTTGGAAGGGTTGTTCCTCTTCCTGTTAACTATTAAATCCCCAATAACATTTTGTCACCGATGAAAATATCTACTTATTTCAAGATTAATAAGATGGAGACCAGGAAGTTTGAGAGGATCCTTATTCTTGTAGATGAGAGAGGTTATGTGAGGTGAGTGGACTTATGTGACACATATTGAAGGATGCGTTGGACCATTTTATGACAACAGTCATCTCCATGCCACAATAGTGGATCTCTATTGCACCGAGGGAGAAACGATAAAGTATTCCATTGTAAAGAATTGGTATGTCGGGGATGAGGTATGCAGATGTGGGATTTAAAATTTTATTACAAAAAGAGGTTTGTGTGATGGAGAAAAATCAAGGATTTCATGGACCTTTGTAAAGACTAGTTCGACAATCACCTGGAAATAATCAAGCATTGTTTTCAAAGGCAATAATGCAATTGGAGAGTTCTATTATGTTGCCTTCATAAATAACAATCAATAGGGGTATAAGGATGATTAGTATATGGAAGAATTCTAGGAGTAGGATTCTTTCTAAAATTATATCTATAGGAATTTCAAGGAACTACTACAGAGGATTAGTGCAGGTGCAACCAAATTCTCATAATGCAAGGAATTTTTCATAGTGTGATCTCATGCTCATCGGTGACCAAGCAGCTGCAAATACTTATCGTTACATTCAGGTATAATTTGAGTTGTATTCTAAAGTCTCTAATCCCATTTATTAAGAGTCCCTCTTGTGTCCTTGTCTCTCTTAATTTCATTGTGGTAGGATTGGAATGGGTTAAAAAGTCAAGCATATCATTGAGTAAAATAGATGCCCACATGTCACTACATGTCATTGTGAATACTCTCTTTTTTATACAATTACAAGTGAGCAATATTATGTGTGAACAACTAGAAATCCTAGCGGGCATGATGAATCCAGTGTTAGCATGGAAATAAAAACCAAGAATCATAAAATATCAATAAATTTGTGACACTGAGTAAAAAACACAATAAAAGATTCTATGCCAATATTGTCTATTTAGTGCAAGATACTACTAATATTTCATAATTTTCATAGATGGTGGATGTCATGAAGATGCCCTCAAGCAAAGTTATTTACATGAAGATAAGATGTTCAGTGCAAATATTTACTTTAAATAGGCTAAATTTAGGTAACTAAAACAAGTTTGAAAATCACTAGGAGCACCACCCACACATCATTTTGTTTCTAGTTATAGAAGATAATATTGAATAAAATTATGAACACTTCCATTTGAATTGACCTTACATAAAATAACAAACAAGGTTGATGCTTTTAAAAGTTATATACATCATTAAATATAAGATATGACAAGGATGACTCATAATTTTAAAAGCTATATCCATCACTAATTATAAGATAAGAGTTAATGAGATGAGAAAGAGTTTGTTTTGATATAACATGTAAACATCATATTACTTATAGCTCATGCATATTGTATCTTATTGGGCATATATTAATTGTATAGCTTCAATCTGGGTAACTTTTTACATGTAAAGTGTCAAATATGTAGAAGTTACATTACACTAGCTTAAATCTATGCACAAATAAAATATCATAAATATGGTAGGGGAATGAGTAGGTAATTTTGATTTTTTTGCTCACATTTCACATCCTCTAGGCTTGCAAAGATATTGTACATTTTAGCATGCCAACCATTAAGGATCTTTCCCAAGAGGGTTTTCATTTACCAGTAGAGAAATAGGGGTTGATAGTACTCCTTTTTCCTTCCCCTAGTGTGTCTAGGGTTAAGAACTCATAAGCCAGTATCGTTTATGACCTTCGAGTCAGAGAAATAATGATTACCTCTTTCTCTCATAGTTTCCATGTTATTAAATTGATTTCTTATTTCTATGGGGCCTACTGGATAAAAAGTGTCAGCAACCTCTTCGACTTCTTGATAGTTGCGGTTTTGACAATGAGGGCTATGGCCTCGAACCCTGCCCCTCTTACTTTTCATATGTTGTGTCTAGATTTAACTTAACTAATTTCTTCGAGGGTTGACATGGGACTAGCTTAAATGTAACCACTTATTGAAGCTATACAATAAATAGACAACCAACAACTAGACAGGCGGGAGAGTCTTACATAGTGGCAATCTAATTCAAAAATAAAATCAAAATTCCACCTCTGCTATAATATCCCTGTCACACGGAATGAGTCGAGGTTGCGGACAAGATCGACCTTCCTAGTATCTAAAGATATCTAGTGACAAGCAAACCAATCAAAAACTATCTTTCTCTAAATATGCAATTAAAAACAAAGGCAAACAAGTGTTTTAGGCCTACCTTGGGTCCAATGCAAGTTTGTGGAAGCCTCGCTCCCTTGCTCCAAATGAGCTTCATTGAAGTAAGTCTGCAAACACAAACAAGCAAACAAATTAAATAGCACCTGAAAAGCCAATATCATAAAGCATATTCATCATAATGATCAAGGAGATTATGAAACAAACCACATAAGACAATTTGTTGAGAAAAATGAATCTGATTGTATTAATTCAAATGAAGAAGAAGTTTACAACCTGTGCCTTGATGCTGTACAAGCTCCTCTCAGGGTCCGACAAGAAGTCTCCTCTACTTTGACAAGTTTCACTCACTTCCCAATGAAAACCAAAAGGTATTGTGATCTCTCCTCTCCAAGTTTAACTAGGAATTCCCAATTCCGTCAACATTTTACCCTAAAAATGTTCAGCTTCAAACCCCTCAGAACTAACCCAATGACTTAAATTTAAGT
Organism: Pinus taeda; assembly: GCA_000404065.3. Lineage (NCBI taxonomy): Eukaryota > Viridiplantae > Streptophyta > Pinopsida > Pinales > Pinaceae > Pinus > Pinus taeda. The sequence continues at coordinate 53,301 of APFE030455427.1, read as the reverse complement.
GCAATGGAGGGAAGTACTAGGTCCTCCTTAAAAAGGATAAAGCCCTCCTTCAAAGGGATAGCTCCTCCTATCAAGGGATTAGCTCCTTCTCTTTTGGGATGCATGAACCACCTTGGAGCAAATAATCCACGTCAAAATTCCTTCTAGAATCATCTAGAATTAACCCAAAGTGAGTTTTTTAGAATAAACTTGCACCTTTTTGACATTTACAGGGGTACGCACCCACCCCTTTACAGATAGAGCATGCATATATGCTGGTAATATGAACAAAGAGTGCGGGCCCACAAGCAAAAGTGAGAGAAAGTGCAGAACCAGATTTTTAATAATTTTTAATGTCTTTCTCTCATTTGCAAAGCTTGACATGAAGAGTTGAGGTCTGAGACTTGCCTAGGAGGATAGTATAAGTGATGATAGACCCATACTGACTGCAAATAGTCATGGTGACGATATTTTTGTGTAACAGATTGCCTCCTAAAGTGTGAAGTCTATAGTAGATGAGGATTTCCATTTATCATCTAGGAAGAGTGAAGTACTTTATCATTTAGAGGATCATCTTGTGGAGAGCCCGGTTGGAACTTGTAAAAACATTCAATGCAAAATATATATATGAGATAATATCATTGCTGAGGTAGGCATTCCCATACTTAGATCAAAACTAACTAGAAAACTAACTACTACTCTGATATAGGAATGATCTTGTAATACATCACAAGTATAGACACATGTAGACACAATATGGACGCAACCATTTGTTTATGAATAGTATACAATATAATGAATACAAAATTCCTCGAAGCCTGGATGGCGGAAACTAGATCCAGGGTATTCATTTCTACTTCCCGAAATAGTACGATTCTATCCATGTGAATGAATGTGTCGAAGTCGAACATGGTAGAAACCACTTGATTACCAATCAATGATGTAAACTATTAACAAGTGTGAGGAGAAACCACCAATAATGACAATGGCTCTCAAAGTACTCAGTACAATCCATGAGATGTGATTAGATGTGTCGATGTCGAACATGTCACGAAATCCTTTGATCGAAGGTCAATGATGCAATCTATCGTCGAAGGTGAGAAACCCGCAATTGAGGCATTCAGATCCCAAGGTACTGGTGATTTCTAAATCATCTTTCTAGATAAAGAGCTGAAGTCGATAGAAAGCGATCCATCATAGGCAAGCCCACAACACGAAATCATAGATCAAGTTTGAAGAAATTTAGTTGCAAGGACTAACTCAGGGATGGTCAAGATGGATGACAGATATTTTGCAGATGAATGGTTTATTTGCACCAACCTCTTGAACACATAACGACACAGCAGATGGTTTGGTGGCAATTAACCCAAAGTTAATACCCAGAAACCGGCTGAAGACTTTCAGTGTGGTTCGATCAACTGTTAGGTAAACGACTTCCCAACCCAGGTGAATAAAAGTGTCGTGTTCAAGAGTGGTTACAAAGTATGACAATCAGGCTCATTTTTCTCTCTTTTCCCCCACCATTTCTAGCAAGTACCTCTTTATTTTTTACACGCTTGAGGAGGATAACATGTGCTTCATTATAAGCTCATCCTTCGGATGAGTCCAACTTAGTTTAAATTCGAACCCTAAGAAGGAGTGGTCCGTTCCTATTTGTAATTGAACAGGTCCTTTACTGTCAAATTTAACGAGTCCAGTATAGGAGAAACTTGACGTTTTTTATTTTTAGAGAGTCTGAAAAAACTTAAGAAGACTCCAGGGTTGACCTTTTTTGTAAATTTGTGTCTCCCAAGCCCGAAAAAGTATAAAATAATACTTGAGAGAACCGCTTGATCTTTTACGACCAAGGAGTACTTTTCGTAATTACTGCCTCTGATTCGAAAAAGTAAAAAAGCGATCAATGACACGTCATTTTATGACCAATATCGAATTTGAAACGACAAAAATCTTGCAATCTTTTCGTGTTTTTACAGGCAGAAAAGGGTTGTAAGAGGACCATCTTTTTAGTTCCGTTTTAACGAGCTTAAAAAGAAAAACTCGATAATCTTTTCATGTTTTAGGAATCAGAAAAGAGATTAAAGGTGACTCTAATGTTTTTTCGCTGAAAACGACTAATTTCGCCTGAAACATCCGTTATCCTGAACAAAAACTCAAACATTACTCATACCTGTTTAAAATGGGTAAAAATGTCACAAAAATTACCTTTTCAAAGTGAAAAATAAACAAATTTGCAATTTATTTACTCAAAAAACTTATAAAAAGCACTTTTAATGATTCATTTTTACCATTTGATATTTGGGTGAGAAAAAAGGGCTTTTGACCAGAAAATTCTCGTGAAGATTGCAAAAAATCCGTCCATCGGAATCAAACGTCGTCTCCTCTAGGTAATCCACATCATCCTACTCTTCATTTCTATCCATTTCAAATTGTTTTTTAGGGATTGATTTTTATTTTTGAGGAGGTTTTTAGCTTTCAAAACCCGCGCGTGGGGGCCCACGGGTTTACCACAGGGGACCCGCGTACCCCGAATTTTTTGCAATGGGAAAAAAGTTGGGGGTACGCACCTATCATGAAGGCAAGCTGTAGGCCTCATGCATTGTCCCTAACAAGAGGGTGCGTACCTTGTGCAAATGTTTTTAAAACATAACTAACAGAAAAAATTACCCAAAGAATTCAATTTTATATATTCTAATTTGCCTTTTTACTTGGATGTAGGATAAACATCATGTTTGATTGGTGAGAGCGACAGCATGAGGACGTAGATCTTGCCGCAATGAATTATCAACCTTCGATTGATGCATTGAAGGCATGTGGGTTATACAAATTCTCGGCCATACCTGGCATGAGGGCCCAGGTGGACTTTCTGCAGTGGCTGGTTGATAGATGGAGTATACAAGACCAGTGCTTCTTCATTGGTGGGCACCAGCTTGAAATAGAGCTAGTAGACATATACTTCTTGACTGGTTTGCCTAGGACAGGTGAACATTTGACTCTATTGAGGGCTAGGGCAGGTGGCCAGTCTGTTGAGAGCCTTCGGCTAGAGTACTGCAATGTTCAGAACCGAGACAAAGGGATAGATATGAAAACCATATCCCGTCCTGAACTCATGGTGATTGGGTTTATAGTTACCAGACTCTACGGTAGCGTAGCACTACACATAGCCACTAGATCCCTGATGCGGATGGCAGTTGATTGCTTTCGAGGCACCATTTTCAACTAGTGCGATGTTGTGTTAGCTAATGTGAAAGGCCAACTGACCAAGGCCCAAAATGAACAACTGAAGACCTGTGGATATGGTGCTATAGTTGTGAGTTTTGGTCTGGATAGGGTTCCAATGTTGATCCCGCAGCACCTCACTATTGGAGTTGGGCTTCCTCGAGAGCCCAAACTGATGTGATGGGTTGCAGCTATGGCCTGTCATCCTGATGAGGGGACCGAGGTCATTCGGTTCAAACCTGAGTATTTCCAATGGTTGGAGAACTAGGTTTTTTCAATCCAGGACTTTTCTTATGCTGGGGTAGATTTTCTTGGCGACCCAGACATGGCTCTTCCACTAGGAGAGCAATGGGATGACTCAGGTAAAATCATTTTCAACATTTTCGTAATTTTAAATTTTTTTGTTTTTATCTCGTCTAAAACCTGATAGTAAAAGTTTCAAATGCAGATGTGGGCCCACGGAGATTATCCGCTCTCCGGCCTTACGAGAGGAAACAACCAGCTGCACCGGCACCAACCCCATGGGACGAATCAGCAGAGACTTTGGCCGAGTTGGAGAGCCATCTAGAGCGTCTGACAGGGGACATTCCAGAGACCAACATAGATGACATCCCTCGTCGACTTCAGTGCTATGTGATTGGGGTCCCAGGACCTTTTAGCAGGTTCCTTTGTAAGGTGGCCCGTCCAGTGGTTTCGTATCGATATCATCACCAGTGATGGGATGATCGCCTATTGTAGTCACATATAAAATTTTTGCTTTTTGTACTTATCATTTTTGCTGATGATAATGTGTTTTTCAACCTATGATCGAGGAAGATGTATATTTTGACACACTCCTATATTATATTATATCACTATTGCCGGCTTATTTTGTTAAACATGTTATGGAATGTTTTTAAATTTACTTGTATGATTATTGCACATGTCTACTTAACATTTGAGAAGAAATTGCATCTGATAATGTATTTAAAGATCTTGGAATATGCTGATATTCAATATAGTCAAATTCACGTTCCAAGAGACGCACTCTCAAAAATAATCTTAATAATACTGGATTTCTAATGGCATATACTCTATTAAGATGTAATACAACGAGTTCAGAATCTAACCTCATTATCAAACTCCGAATCCCAAATGAAATAGATTCAGATAATAACTCAATCACTGCACTATACTCTGCAATGTTGTTTGTTGTTTGACCGAGGCTTACCCCATGCATAGATACCAACTCGTTAGAGGGCGAATAAATAACCCAAGCTGCGGAAGAAATATTCTGTGTACTACAACAAGCACCATCATCAAAACAAATTTATGTTTGGAGAGGCATTAACATCTGCGATATCAAGAGTAAAACCAAGATAAGCAGGGATAATGACGAAAAACACTCTCTAAGCTAAGCACACGTTTTAATCTAAAACACACAAGCTAGAAAGAAAACTAACCTAACTAAAAAATCTCCACACCCATCCTTAAGCATAATACCTCTTCAGGTAAAGACCATTTCTGCGTTTACCTAAAGAGACCCCGTCAAATTCTACCAATTCATAGGCCCCTTTTGCTAGCTTTTGCTTGACAACATAGGGACCATGCCACATAGGCACGAATTTTCCAGTGCCTAATTTATCATTTGCCTGATCATACAATAAGACTAGATCTCCTTCCAAAAAATTTCGAGGGGTCACATTTCGATCATACTGAGCTTTAATATGTTTTGCATGAGATTCGATTGCTAATGCAGCATCACATCGATTCTCATCTAGCTGAGCCAAGTATAAAAAACGTCCTTACTCTTCAAAAGTGGCTGGAATTAATTCGATGGCCATTCACAATGACGGGATTTCGCACTCAATAGGTAACACAGCTTCCAGACCATAAACTAGTTGGAAAGGAGTGAACCCTGTTGACGTTTTTACTGAGGTTCGATATGCCCAAAGCGCTGAAAATAGCATGTTATGCCAATTCGACCGATGAATCCCAATGATTTGTCGAATCATGATGACTAGAACTTTGTTGATGGCTTCAACTAGGCCATTAGCCTGTGGATAATAAGGAGTTGAACTATCGTGACACAAGCCAAGCTGGCCTGTAAGTTCAGTTATCATAACGTTTCAAAAATGACGCCCATGATCAGTGATAATCGCTTGTGGAACACCAAACCTAGCAATGATATGATTGAACACAAAAATTGCAGTTTTTTTGCCGTCTGCCTCCAATGTAGGCATTACCTCGGCCCACTTGGTAAAATAATCTACCGCAAGGATGATATACGCATGCCCCCAGCCAAGTGAGGGTTACATGTAATAAAATCGATACCCCATTTGGCAAAAGGACCAATGGCAATTATAGGGTGAAGAGGAGCAGGTGGAGTGCGCATCTATCGATAAAAAATTTGGTAGTTGTGGCATTTTCGGACCGCGATAATACAATCTTAAAACATAGATGGCCAGAAGTAGCTAGCGTGCAATATATTTTGGGTTGTGGCATACCCAGACATAGGACCGCCACACGCTCCAGAGTGACAGTCATTTAGGACCCTTTCAGCTTCCTCATGAGTCAAACAACGTCGAAAAACAGAGTCCACCCCACGACGATAAAGAGTATCTCTAATAATTTTTAGTTGTTGGGACTGGAATCATATTTTTCGACGTTCTGACCGTGAAATATTTGGCTGAAAGGATTGGGTTTGGAGGTAAATGATGATATCCCCATACCGTGGATCTAAAGTGCTGATTAGAAAAAAGGATTCGTCTGCAATGGGCTCCCCCACCACAGTTTCCGTGTCAACACACAGGAATTCACACATTAACTCCGCAAAAACTAAAGATTTCCTTGACTTACACTTTTCAAATTCCAATTCGAACTCGTGCAGGATCACAATCCATTTTGAGTACTTGCCCCCCACCAATTGCTTGGTCAAAATATAGATCATAGGGTTGCAATCGGAAATGACCGTAGTCTTACGTAGTAAAATGTAATGACGAAAACGTTGGACAGCTTGAACGGCTACCAATGCCAATTTCTCCACATGTGAGTATTTTAGCTCAGTTGGATTTAAAGTTCGACTAAGATAATATATCACATGTTCAGTATGGAATTCATCTTCCTGAACTAACACCATTGCGATGGTGGAATGGGACGCAGCGAGATACAAGAAGTAGTGCTGGTTGAAGTTGGGAGGATGCAACAATGGTGCATGGGTCAACGCGTGTTTTAGTGCATCAAAAGATTTTTCAGCTATCTCATCCCAAAAGAATGAAGTATTCTGTTTCAAGAACTGGGTAAAACCCTTTGTGATCTCAGCGTAGTTAGGTATGAATCGACGTAAAAGGTTTGCTTTCCCTTGCCAACTTTGGAGTTGGCGCAGACTCGAAGGAGGAGGCAATTTGATAATGGCTTCAACCTTCGAGGGATCGACGCAAATGTCGGCTTTCGAAACAGCAAACCCCAATAAACGACCCGTTTCAATACAGAAAACACACTTGTGGGGATTCAACGTAATCCGATAATGCCTACACGGCATAAAGATTATTCTTAAATGGACAAGATGATCAGCTCGATGTAATGAATGAGAAGGCAAGTCATCAAGATAGGGTTGCACAATGTGCTTGATATCATGAAAAGAATAAGACATGGCCCGTTGAAAAGTTGCCCCGATGTTCCTAAGCCCAAAAGGTAATTTGTAATAAGCAAATGTCCCCCATGGAAAAATGAATTCCGTTTTTGGTTGATCAGTAGGTAGAATATTGAATGGATTTTATCCGAAAAAACCATCCATGAAGGAGAAAATTTTGTTGCCGGCACAATCATGGATGATTTGATCGATATAGGGAGTTGGGTAATTGTCCTTTGGACAGGCTCGATTAATGTCCCTATAATTGATACATATTCTTATTGTCCCTTGGTTTTTTTTAATAGTAACAATATTCAATACCCAATCCGTTAACAGGATCAGATAAATGAAACCTGCTTTGAGTAATTTTTCAACTTCTGCTTTAATTGCGGCAGCTTTTCTTGGGTGAATCTGACGCAAATGTTGCTGGAATGGTTTAGCATCCGGGTAAGTATTGATTTCATGAATAACAATTGCGAGGTCAATTCCTGGCATTTCCTCATATGACTAGGTGAACACGTCGTAGAATTCTTGGAATAGGGCCTTATATGTTTGAATTTTATCTTCCATACAAGAGGCACCTATATGAATGTTTTCAATAATTCCAGGCTTAACTGAAATGTCAAGGGGAATAGTTTGAGAAATATTTCCCAAGTTTAACTCAGAATCAAGGTGTTTTATTGGATGTTGAGCTTCCTTGACATATTTAGTCGTAAAAATTGATGAAAAATCATTTTCAAAACGATCTCCCTCGGGTAAAATCGAAGATTTGTGATGAAGATCTTCCCATGGTAACTCATCCACGCATAGGATTTCACGAATTTTCTCATCAGTGTGAACAAGTTCAAAAAACGTTATTGAATCCGAGTTTGATGTCGAAAGTGATTCCTCATGGACCACATTCATTAAGTCAATTTGGGTTGATGTTGTGTCGGAGAACCACTGCATGGCCTGATACGCAAGTTCATACGGACTCAAAGGCATAAGATCACCAAATGAGTCTATCTCAGATTTAGAAGGTATGATCCAAGGATCATCATAAACAATGGCATCTGATGAAATCATATGAACGGTTGCAGTAGAAGACGATGCGTTGATAGGAGGAAAAGGAAAAGTTCCGAGTAAACCAAAATGTTTAACTAGTCCTACTCCAACATCCTTATATGGGATAGTCGTTTAACCAACATGCTGAATGCTTTCAGGAGAGGCTAGGTTGGATGAAAAGTAAGACATATCGTCTAAGGTTACGATCTTTCCATTATGAGGGAACTTTATAAGCTGAAAGACTGATGAAACGACAACTGTCATAGCGTAAGACCAACTACGACCCAAGAGAAGGTTGTAATCTAGAGGGGCATCAATCACCTCCACATCTAGATTAATGGTTTTACCTTCAACCCCTATAGGTAAATCCTGTAGAATTCCAAAAGGATGAAACCCACGGCCATCAAAGGCCTTTAGAATTGTCGGGGATTGATTTAGTGAAGGAGAACCAAGCGATCTCCAACACGGTATCGACATAATACACGTTGAAGCTCCCTCATCAATCACAGTCCTATGAACAGGTCTGTTTTTGACTATCACTGGAATCTGGACAACCATTTGATGAGGTAAGCGCAGTGCACTATTTTCTAGATCGAAGATTATAAGGTTCGGGTCCTGAATGTCAACAGCCCCTATAGCGAACAAAAGTAATTTACGCTGTGCAGGACATGATTGCAGCACTTCCAAAGGCGACATTGGTAAAGGTGAAATAGCTAAATCCAAAACAATGTTATAGTTCTGAGGCGCTCTCACATGTGGATTGAAAGCCAACTTTCGAAGTATACCCTTGGCGGGTGGTTTGATTACTAAGTTTGGATTAGGTTTCTCGATCTGTAGTGGATCACAACCGGGAGCTGAGGTTGATGGATTAGAATGAGAAGATTCTGCTTCTTTACCATCAAAAGGAATTTTACTGCCATAATCTTGCGATCGAGTCGCAATCCTAACATGGGACATCATCAATATGAGTTCTTCATTGGCACTGGAAGAAGAACCTATCATCTTACTGTCTTGATTTGGAAAAGGATCCTTCAAAAGAGCAGGAGTTTGGGAACCTTTGACAATTTTCGCAACCTCTGCACGATGAGGGTAGTCTCTTGCAAAATGTTCTTCGTCACAAATGAGACAAGGATAACGAGGTTTGCGTTTTTCATCAGTTTATTCCGCTTTTTCTAGTTTCTCTTTCGAATTTTTATCTATTTTATTCTTCTTCTTCCCTTTCTTCTTACCACTGGTTTTTGATTTAGCTATAGATGACTCTACAACATGAATATCGGCAGAAAGTTTCGTGGAAGAATCTCCTGTTGGGGAATCTAGCAAGGTTATGATAGGAGAAGAATTCTTGGAACACTTCTTATTACTTTTGGTATTAACCGTACCAATCATACCATCAGCGACATGAGACCCTGAAGGAGCTACAACGATTTGATTTTGTTTGGGTAGATCATGGATTTTCTCATGTAACGTACCCGACTGAGTATAAACTAAGTCAAGGTACTGTGCTTGAGAAATTACTTGCTCCTGAGTAATGACTCTGGCCTTAGCTACATCCTTAGTGATCTTGGGCAGTAAATATTTTGCAAACCATTCAGCTAAGATCTGATCCGGGATAAAAACCTTCACTAAATGTCGTCGATGTCTCCATTCATGAATGTGATCTGAAATGTAAGTGAACGTTGACTACTTTAACGAAGTTAATAATTCCGTGCCATTGTCATATATGACTGGCAACTGAAAATGAGTTAAAACGAAGCAGCTAACTGACTAAAATTATAAAAAGTGGCTCGTGGTAGCTCAATGTACCACTTGGATGTAAGACCAATTAGAGTGCACTGGAAAAGTCTTAAATGGATTGAATCATCTGAAATGGAATTAGAGGCACACCAGAGGTGATAAGTCATCACATGGCTCGACAGGTCCTCTCCTGATTTTCCTTCAAACTTAGGAATATCACTAGGCAACTTATTCAGCATTGGCGGCCAAAATGGAAGATAGTTAATTGCATCGTTCGTAAGGCGCATCAAGTCAGGCAAGTCCATAGTTGCGATAAACGGTAACTGACGATTAGGGTCCCTAAAAATCTGGGTCACGAGACCATCCCCAGGAGGAGGATATCCAGGATAACTAGGAATTAGAATTGCATTGGGGATATTATATCCTCCTGGAAAACCAAGATTAACCGGACCATACTGGGGTTGCTGAGGTTGTTGATATGTATACCAGGGTACGGTTGATATTGATAGACTGGTTGCTACACAGTAGGACCGAATTGGTACTGTCCTTGGTATGGTTGTTGAATAAATTGAGGTTGACTGGTGACAAGCGTACTTAAACCTGGTCGTCCTACAGGCATCTGAACCGAAGTGTGGACCATGGGTCCTGACTGAGGTAAAGATGTCTGAGGAGTAGATACAGGGATAATAGAAACTGGAGCTATCGATACTCCAGAAGAAGGTGGGGTAGATGAAACAGATGTTGCAGTAGTTGCAGTAGTCGATTGAGGCGGAGTACGAGGTGTACTAGGCCCAGACTGAGAAGCTACAGAAGGTGCAGAAGTTTGAATAGTAGACTGGACAGGTTGTTGGGGTGAACCAGAAACCAAGGGTTGTCCAGTTTGAGATGACAACTACACATTCGGTTGCAAGACCTGTTGGGATTGAGATGGATCCCACACTAAATTCATTTCGGTTTACAGACCCATAACAGGTTGAGAATATTGAGGACCATAACTGGGTTGAGGGTAGGGTTGATAATTCAACGGTATATTTCCAGATCCTTGAACATATGATTGACCAGAAGGTGGTTGGTAACCTTGGGTCGGGTACTGACCTTGGGGTTGATAACCTTGAGGCACGTACTGGTACTGGGGTTGACCTTGAGGTACATATTGATACTGGGGTTGATCTTGAGGTACATATTGAGTTTGGGGTTGAGCTTGAGGAACGTACTGTCCCGTGGGTATGTACTATTCTTGAGGTTGCCCCCCAGGCGCAAATTGAGTACCTTGAGGTTGCCCCCCAGGCACAAACTGGGTACCTTGAGGTTGCCCCCCAGGCGATACTTGAGGATTTTGAGGCTCCCCCCCAGGCGGTGACTGGCCACCTTAAGGTTGAGGATTGGGAATAGTACCCGACATCATGAGAATATCTTCTACACTCAACGGTTTAGTACCATTATTTCCAGTTAATAACCCTTGTTCAATAGGTTGAGGAGATGCTCCTGGAAAAGTACCAGAAATTGACTGATACCCAGCAGGAACAGAAGGACCACTGTAAAAAAGGCTTCTGGAGATTTAGAAAACATGGACAACTGTCTCGACATATTTAACGGAGGATAGTAACCTCTAGGTGTCGGGTGATAAGAATTACGAGGTGGTGAAAAACTTAGTCCCCGATTTTCCAAAAAATTAGTCAATGAAAGATACCAAGCACTACTCCTAGGTGGACTGTAAAAGATTGATTCACACTCCCTAAGCTCTATAATAGGTCAATCTTGAGGAATAGGGATGCCTTCTTCTTTTTCCGGAATAGCAAGTTCTTCAATAGCTATTAGTCCAAAAGGAATATTTTGGGTAATTATTCTTTCTACCCTAGGTGAACTAGGACCACTAGAAGCTGGAGAGGCAAACCCTGATATTGGAGTAGAAGCAATTTTAGATTTGGGTTCAGATATTTCAGGTTCTTCACCTATATCACTAGTAGATGAAACACTACCAGTAACTTCTGAAACAGACACAGACTGCGTAATATAATCTTCTATTAACACTGAAAAATCAGGATATACCACCAAAGAAGACTCTCCTCTTTCAGGTGACCCAACTCTACTATCTCTAGGAGTTACCAAGGCCCATAGTCCTTGAAGCTAGCTCGATGAAAACTCAGGAGGTTGGCCCTGAAGTCTATGGGACTTCCTCGGCAATTCAGCCACGGTTAGAATTTTTAACTACTTCACACGAAAACAATGTAAAATCTCAATGAAAACCACCTAAAGCCTCTAAAGAACCAAAAAAATTGAATCACACACCTAAAGAATCTAGGAGATCAAACCACATGCAAACAGTAACTTTCTGTGCTGAAAACGCTAGTTGGTGATGAAATCCAACATTGCAGAGTTCAATACAGAGATAGCGGTTGGAACAGTTACCCCAGCAACCTGCTTAATGAATGGACTAGCACAAGTTTCTTCACTAAACCATCTCGAGTGAAGAGAACCCCCCAAAAAATCCAAGTGAGTCTAGCCAACGTCTGCTCCAGGTACAGTGGGACCTTCCCACCACCGTCACCTTAGGAAGAATCCTATAGAATATGGTCACCAAGGTTACCAACAGAAACAAATATACCTGGGGGAACAGTCTATGATCCGATACGCACGCAAGGGCAGAGTAGCAAGTTCAATCCCCTTGAAGGCTCCTTGACATAATCCAAGGTTTACCAACAAGTGATCCCAGGCTCCTCGACAATGGTTAATCCGAGGTTTACCGTTTTTAATACGTGAATATCTGGCGTCGTTCCCAATGAGGAAGGATTGATTCCCACATTGGTTCGGACACGATCTCGTGCTGCTCCTTTAAGAGGAGCTTTCCTAGAGCATAGATGCAACAATTGGATTTCTCTCCTACCGCAAGATACAACTACTTGTTTGTTTTATAGTCTTGGAGAGTTATGTACTCCCTACTCCAAGACACTAGCCTAAGCTATGTTGGTGTAATAGATCCCTAGAAATAAAAAGATTTACTAGATTGATTTTACTTTAAGCGTTATTTTTATTAGTTTTTGATTAAGTCAAGAGGTGTAGAGATGAAACTCGTGGTGTGAAGACTCTTTCTTAACAAACAAATTAAAAGAAGAGTTTTTGTTCCAATGCACTCATAACGAGACAACTAGTTATTTTCACAAAAATTTCCTTTTTCTTTCAAACGCTCAAATACTACAAAACATTTGACACAAGCTTTTCGAAGTTTCGCAAAGAGAAATCACAACATGGATTCCTCAATAAAGGTAGATTTTTCAAATGGTCAGACTCATAAGAAGGCCAGTAAAAACCAAGGTGATCTGAGGCTTCTACAGCTTCTAAGCTCTAAGCTACTACAGGACCAAAATGAAAATCAAGACCGGCAACCAAAACTTCTAGGAATTTCACATAAAACCCTAACACCAATGGAATTAAACCAAGGAAAGTTCTTAACAAGTCACATGCAGGTCTGGGCAGGGGAGAACAACATCTAAACAAAAAATAAAACTAATTGAAAGAGTAAAATTTAAGTTTTTCAAAATTTTAGAAGGGTCCACAGGTTCAGAGTTTACACATGTGCGTGCACGCTCTGTGTGCAAAGTAAACATGCGTATAAGTACGCACTATGTTACAAGCACAGGGTGTGGGCTTCTCCTAAAGTTATGAAAAGAAAAAATAATCCTAGATCAACTAAATCCACCCAATTCCACACACAACAAGCCAAAAACTGAAACTAAAACACAAGTCTCTCAGGTCAAAGTCAAAACAAGGAAAACAATCAAGTCCCTAGAGGAGTCACCATTTTGTCACACGGAATGAGTCAAGGTTGCAGACAAGATCGACCTTCCTATTATCTAAAGATATCTAGTGACAAGCAAGCCAATCAAAAACTATCTTTCTCTAAATATGCAATTAAAAACAAAGGCAAACAAGTGTTTTAGGCCTACCTTGGGTCCAATGCAAGTTTGTGGAAGCTTCACTCCCTTGCTCCAAATGAGCTTCCTTGAAGTAAGTCTACAAACACAAACAAGCAAACAAATTAAATAGCACCTGAAAAGCCAATATCATAAAGCATATTCATCATAATGATCAAGGAGATTATGAAACAAACCACATAAGACAATTTGTTGAGAAAAATGAATCTGATTGTATTAATTCAAATGAAGAAGAACTTTACAACCTGTGCCTTGATGCTATACAAGCTCCTCCCAGGGTCCGACAAGAAGTCTCCTCTACTTTGACAAGTTTCACTCACTTCCCAATGAAACCAAAAGGTATGTGATCTCTCCTCTCAAGTTTAACTAGGAAGTCCCAATTCCATCAGCATTTACCCTCAAAATGTTCAGCTTCTAACCTCTCTAGCAACTGACCCAATGCCTTAATTTATAGTGCAATGGAGGGAAGTTACTAGGTCCTCCTTCAAACGGATAAAGCCCTCCTTTAAAGGGATAGCTCCTCCTATCAAGGGATTAGCTCCTTCTCTTTTCGGATGCATGAACCACCTTGGAGCGAACAATCCACATCAAAAATCCATCTAGAAACATCTAGAATTAACCAAAAGTGAGTTTTTTAGGATAAACTTGTGTCTTTTTGACTTTTACAGGGGTACGCACCCACCCCTTTATAGACAAACCGTGCAGATACGCAGGTAATATGAACAGAGGGTGCGGGCCTGCAGGAAAAAGTGAGAGAAAGTGCGGAACCAGAGTAATATTGATTTTCAATATCTTTCTCTCACTTGCAAAGCTTGACATGAAGAGCTAAGGTCTGAGACTTGCTTAGGAGGCCAGTATAAGTGATGATGGACCCATACTGACTGCAAATAGTCATGGTGACGATATTTTGTGTAACAGTCTTGAAGACTTCGTGGTCTTTCACCACCAAGTTTAGAGCCTTCTCCTAGAAGGTGCAGAGGTAATAATACCCGTGGGTTTCATTGCACGACAGTTGACGCATCGGGGATTGATCCTCCTCTCGAGGGCATTAGTATTCAAGCAAGGCCTGGTATTTCCGCAGAACAAGAGAGGAACACTCGAGTTCTTTCTCGAGTTGACTTACAAGCAGAGAATAACATAGAGGTAGAAGAACTATCAGAGTCATTAGTGGCTCTGAATTCTCCCATAACATCTAGTCATCTAGACGTATTACAATACGTTGGGACTCCGACGCATGGACTGTCAAGTCCAGGTTACGCTATGCGCTTACCTTCGATGACCAGTATTCGAAGCATGGGTTCTACAAGTGCTACGACTGTGCAAACTCTAATATCTATACAAGGGGAAGGAACTATTTCCATCGCCTCCGCCTCTTTCTTCGGATATTTTGCTAGCACGTATTTTGTTGGGTCTACCTCCATTCCATCCACGAGTGGAAATTCCCAAACCAATGCTTTTGGTTCTGGATTCTTCCCATTTGGCGCCCATTCACAAGGAATTCCTTCAGTTCCATTTGGTGCCACCATGTCCACGATGAGTGGATCAACCTCATTCCAGGGTTTTCCTTTCGGAAGTGGTCATATACCATATTCCAACCTAATGATAGGATCCATGCCTTTTTCTTCTATAGGACAAAGCAGCAATCCTTTCCAAGGTTGGAATAACCCTGGGGTTAGTAGCGCGGAAACTGGGAATCCATTTTTCGACCAATATGGGAATAGGTTGTATACCACAGTTGGTTCATTTCAAAGTATTCCTCCCTTAGCAACATCTTGGAATCCGTATCAGGGGTTATCAACTCCTTATAATCCTGTAGGAGGAAACTTTGCTGGTTATGGTGGATATGCGGCTGGAGTTGGTCAAACATTGAATTTTGCTGGATCAAAAGGCTTGCCTTTTGGTTCAGTGGGTTCTACTGGTTACCTCGGGCAGCCTGGTGCCTTCCAAAATCTAGGTCAATCTTTTAATAGCTTTGGGAGTTCTGCCCAGTCTGGGTGGAATCCCCAAGCTCCTTCTAGGCTTCCGTTTTTGGAAACATTGAACTTTCCATATCTCACTAAGTTAACCAACGATCCAATCAAGTACAATCTGGCCTAGCCTCCATTCCCAACCAAACTCCCTTCGGACATTCCAAAATTCGAAGGGAAGAGTGGTGAGGACCCAGGCGACCACGTAACCACATTCCATTTGTGGTGCTCATCTAACTCCCTTATCGATGACTCAGTTAGGTTGAGACTCTTTCATTGCACCATGAATGGCAATGCGGCCAAATTGTATATAGAGTTTCCTGGGGGCAGCTTTACATCTTTCGCTGACTTAGCCAATATTTTCTTAAATCATTTTTAGTTGCCTGTCTGGTATGATGCCGGAACCAAACTACTGGCCACTTTTCATCAGGATAAGGAAACTCATATTTCTGACCATATTCAGGAATGGAGATAGAGAAAGAGGCTCATTAAAGCCGATATCCCTCCGGAGTACCATCTCGAATGGTTTTTGAAATCTTTAATACCTGAGATCTCCAAGGATGTCTCCATGTCTGGAGTCTATTCTGAGGAGCAAGCCATTTTTAGGGCCGAGCAATTAGAATTGATCTACTCTTAGTTTGGGATCCTACAAAAATACTTGCCAGATTCTCCTGGGTCTAAGGTGGATGTAGCTAAGTCGAAGCGAGGTCCCCACGCAGATGGTATAGTTGGGTCGGTAGACACGAATACGGTGAACTTGTTGAACCAATTGCAATAGTTGTCATTACAAACTGCTTCTAACAACCAAGTCACATCGTCTAACCCTTCGGCTTTCAAAACCTCTTCGATTAATGCCATCCAAACTAATAACCCCAAAGGAAATAAAAATTCCAATGGGAAAAAGAAAGGATGAGGTAAGAAAAAGAACCAGGATGGGAAGCCTGATGCAAGTAAATCTGGCAATAATGCTGGTGGTGGTAGAAATGAGTCGAAAAAGAAAGTCAAGTTTCCATGCAAGTTATGTAGTGGAGACCATTTAACTTATCTTTGCCCCAATATTGAAGACGCTTAGCGCTTGTTAGGGCAGCAAGGGACTTATAGTTCCCAAGCTGTGTTAACCAACCCTTTTCCCCAAGGGTAGCAACTTCTTACTGGTGCGAGTTCAAACCCTGGAAACTCCGCAGGGGGCAACCAGGAAGGGGAAAAATCATCGAATGTTTTCATGATGGGTTCTAACGTCCATGTGGCTACTCAGTCACGTGATTAGGGTGAAGCCGAAACTTCCAAGGACAAGACTATTCCCGGAAATACTGACCTTCATATTGAGCGACCCCCTGTTGAGAGTATACCACAGATACCGAAAGGTTCCGCTAAATGCGCAACTATTAATCCTAATGCTAGGGCCGCTCAGAATTACTCCATTGTGGAGGATCTGGCTCAGAGCCCATTCGCAATGTCCGCTTTAGAGGTTCTCCAGTCGTGTTCGGCTCAGAGAAGTGCTTTACATTCCACGATTGGAGCAGTCAATCCAACTAACTCTTTAGTGCTCACTTTCGACATGTTAAATGTCAAAAAGCAACTCCCTCATCATATGGATTTTCAAATAAAGTCTACATACTGGAAAATTAACATTTTTCGTACCGTTATTGATGAAGGGGCTTACACGTGCGTCATGTCAATGTCATGTTGGAAGGCTATTGGATCGCCTTCGGTTGTTCCTTCACCTACCCTCTTGACTCCATTCGACGGCCATTCTCATAAGCCGCATGGGATTATCCCGGCCTTTCCCATATGTGTTGGGGGGAAAGGTCGTTAATATTGAAGTAGAAGTCATAGATGCTAACCTAGACTATAATCTCCTCTTAGGAAGGAATTGGGTATACGAAATGGATGCTGTCATTTCAACTCTGTTTCGTGTCATTTGCTTTCCTCGTGAGGGGAAAATCGTGAAGGTTGATCAATTGGGTTATTGTCCAGTTGATCCTCAAGCAAGATCTGACTCTACAGTTCACTTAGTTGATACCCCTCATCCACCTACTGAGAATTTAGGAGTAGGGATGTATTCCTCGTTGATGGGTACTTTTGAATTTCCCTCCCCTATCGTTAAACTCAATGCCATTTCATCATCTAAGGAGTCTCCTCGAGGAGAGTTCTTCCGAACTCGTTATTTTTCATACCCTTGGACCTTGCGTTCACCTACGACCACATTAGTTGAAGGACAAGGGAATGGAATGGCATTTTCCATATATGCAGCTAAGCTTAGATATCAGCCTATCGTCAACTTTGTAGACGACCATTCTACTCCTTTTTCCGAAGAGGAGTTAGATGGCGATGTGGCCCAGACTTGGAGCCTCGATTCTACCTCTGCTTTGGACTGCTTAGATTCAGTTTTACCTTGGGAAGAAGCAATCCTTGAAGCAATGATGGGTATAGATCAACCTTGGGAATATTTACACCATCGTTCATACTTTCTTCCTCCATTACGGGAGGTAGAATCTAGATTCTCCGAGCTCTGTACTAGTGATGTTTGTACGGTGTCAAATCCTTTGGCTCCAGCACATGTCCGTGCCGAAGGTAATATGTCGATGATTTTAAAATCAACACCTATATACATCTCTAGGGACCCTAACATGATCGAGAATCTCTTCATCGGAATTGAGTGTTCCCCTGAAGAAATTCAAATTTACATCGACCTGCTCAGGGAATTTCGGGATGTATTTGCTTGGTCTTATGAAGAAATGCCTGGCATTGACCCATCTATAGTTCAACATGAGATCAAGATGTATGAAAACGCCAAACCAGTTTTTCAAAGGCTTCACCTCGTTAACCCTAGGAAGGCAGTAGCTATCAAAGCGGAAGTGGAGAAGCTACTAATGACGGGTTTCATATACCCTGTTCCTCTTACTGATTGGGTTTCTAATCCAGTCTTGGTACATTAAAAGCAAGGAACAATCCGAGTATGCATCGATTTTAGGGACCTAAACAAGGTTGGTCCCAAAGATAATTACCCCACGCCATTCATTGATCAGATTATCGACGAGTGTGCAGGTAATGAGATTTTTTCCTTCATGGATGGTTTTTCTGGTTATAATCAAATTTCTATCCATCCTGAAGATGAACACAAGACAGCCTTCATATGTCCCTGGGGTACCTTTGCATATAGAAAGATACCTTTTGGTCATGCTGGAGCCACCTTTCAGCGGGCCATGTCATATGCTTTCCATGAAATCAAGCACGTCATCGAAGCATACTTGGATGATCTCGCTGCTCGTTCTCGAAAGACGACTGATCACCCTAGTCACCTTCAGATGGTTTTCGAGCGATGTCGTTTTTACAAAATCCGGTTGAATCGCAAGAAGTGCGTTTTCACGGTTATGTTCGGTCGGTTGTTAGGGTTCATTGTGTCAAATGAAGGGATTCGGGTTGATCCCTTCAAGGTTGAGGCAATAGTTCAGTTGCCTCCCCCGTCCTCAATTCATCAACTTCAGAGTCTTCAAGGGAAGGATAATTTCTTCAGGTGGTTTATAGCGAACTATGCAGAGATCACTAAAGGGTTCATGCGTTTGCTACGAAATGGAGTTCCATTTGTATGGGACGACTTTGCGCAACTATCATTTGATGCTTTGAAAAAAGCACTAGTATCTACCCTGCTTTTGAGTCCACCGGATTATGGGAGAGACTTCCTTTTATATCTTGCTGTAGCAGAATCAACCATTGGTATGGTTCTCGTTCAGGAGGACGATGCTCTTACCGAGCATGTGATTTATTATTTGAGTCGAGGCTTAATAGGTCCTGAACTTCGCTATTCTCCGGTTGAAAAATTTGCCTTGGCAGTGGTCCATGCTATCTAGCGGCTCCGTCATTATATCCTGCTACGAAAAACTTTTGTCTTAGCGGTGGTCAATCCATTCCAATTTTTCCTTAGTAGGCGAGTGATTGGGGGAAAATATATTAGATGGATAGTCATCTTGCAAGAACTTGATCTCGAGTTCTTGTTTGCCAAGTCTAAGAAATCTATGGTTTTCACTCAGCTAATTTATGAGCTGCCTTATCGAGAGGATACTGTTTATGAGGAAAGTTTTCCCGACAAACAGTTATTCCTCATCTCTTCACTTGACCCTTGGTATGGAGATATCATTGTCTATCTCCAGACTTCGAAGTTTCCCTCTACTTTCTCCAAGGATGAACGTAAAAAATTATGTCACCTGGCTAAAAATTATGTTATCATTGGTGATACCTTATACCGTCGAGGGGTTGATTCAATCCTTCGACATTGTTTAACCTTGGAGGAAGTAGAGTCAGTGCTAAATGATTGCCACAGTGGAGCTTGTGGTGGTCATCTATCGGGGGTTGCTACAGCCTAGCGTATCTTACGTGTTGGCTATTTTTGGCCTTCACTCTTTAAAGACTGTGTGGAAGCAATCAAACGATGTCACCCTTGTCAAATCCTTACTCGCAAGATGTGTGCTCATCGAGCTCCTCTTTTTCCCGTTGTCACCGTCAGTCCTTTTACTAAGTGGGGTATTTATTTTACAACTTGTAATCTACCCTCAGCGGAAAATCACAAGTACATTATTGTGGATGTAGACTACTTTACGAAGTGGGCTGAGGCCATGCCCACTTATAAAAATGATAGTGACATGGAAGCTTTGTTTCTTTTTAATTAGGTTATCTCAAGATTCAGTGTCGCGAGAGAGATTGTCACTAATCATGGCAGTCATTTCCCGAATCAACTAATGTCTGAATTGGCTCTTAAATTAGGTTTCCGGCAAGAGCATTCGTCTCCTTGCTATCCTCAGGCCAATGGACAGGTCGAGGCAGTCAATAAATCTCTTAAGACAATACTCCAATATACAATCGACAAAAATCAGTCCAATTGCCACGTTATTTTGTATTCAGCTCTTTGGGCATACCGGACCTTCGAAAGGACTGCTACTGGTTTTACACCTTTTCAGTTGGTTTATAGGACGGAATCTATCTTTCCGATTGAATGTGAAATTCCATTGCTTAAGTTAGTTATAGAGCTCCTTCCAGAGACTTCGAGTCTCGAAGAGCACCTCCTTCACTTGGAACATCTCGATGAGCAGCGTCGTGATGCCACCACAATGAATGAGGCTCATAAGAAAAGGGTGAAAATGAAGTATGATAAATATGTCCGTCCTCGAGTATTTTCTGAAGGTGACCTTGTCTTGGTCTATGACCAAGATAAAGACACCTTGGGGGTAGGAAAGTTTAAGCCTATGTGGTACGGTCCTTTCATTGTTAAACAAGTTTTAGAGAAAGGGTCATATGAGTTAATCGATTTTGAGGGAAACAAGCTGGCAGAGCCCCGAAACGGGCTCTACCTAAAGAAGTACTTTTCTTAAGTAGGAGTTAGGAAATGGCTTCTTTGTATATTATGTATATTTATACATATATCGTCGAGATTGTTTTGATATCAACAGTTTTTGATCTGCTGTGGCAAGTGTTGATGGATGATTTGGTCTATTTTGGGTTCGCCGATGGTGCTAGTCGGCACACTCGGAATCTCACTTCTGCAGCTTGGGTACTCTATTATCCAACTGGTCAGTTGATAGTATCAAGAGGTGTATGCATTGGTCCTGCTTCAAATAATATGGCTGAGTATACCAGCGTTATTAATTTACTATCCGAGGCAATCTCTCATGAGATCGACTTGTTGGTAGTTTATCTGGATTCTCAATTGATAGTGTCACAATTAAACAACATTTATCGGGTAAGGGATCCATGTTTATATCGCCAGTATTTAAGGGTGAGGTTGATGCAAAGATCATTTGTTTATATTAATTATTTGCACATTCCAAGATCCCATAATCGATTAGCTGATTCTATCGCTAATCAAGCATTAGACTGGCACATCAATCATTTATGACAATAAAATCAAGCATCAAAAAGTCATATATATATATATATATATATATATATCATAATAAAGCATCTCGAGTGTACATATGTTGTCCAAAAAATATACAAAATTGGGACTCAAATGCCCATAATCATGTCCGGCATATCTAATACCCCGGCTCAGGATGAGCGGCCAAGTAGGTAACTATCGCATTGGCTACACGCCGAAAAGTGTGAATCCAGTCATGTGGCATGCCAATCACATGATGCTGCATATCCTCAGGAAGGTCCTCTATGGCAGCCATCGGTACTCAGCAGCTCAGTCTCGTCAAGTGTCGCTAGACGTTATGTAGAGTCCGTTCTGTCTCGGCATCAGCCTATTTGGCTCCTCGGTCGCGTGGTCCATGCCGCGGGAATCCATCTGGTCGTACTGGCTCAATATCTGGAACATGATCATTATATTATTCATTTGATTCTCATCAAAAAATATTTTTCAAAATGCATCATTATATTTGAAAAATCCAAAAAAATCATAAAATCAAAAAATTCTTACCAATCTCGCCCCATGGTGCCTTCGGCGATAATGCTAGGTCAGGATCTCCTCAGAAATCCAGCCCAACATAGGGGTAGTCATCCACGGCGATGATCTACTGATCCCACCAGGTGAAGAAATCATCGTCGAAAGCAGTCCTTGGGACGTCCCCAACCCCCAAACGTTTCATCAGATCAACCCATTGGCCCATGCGTGGATCGCGTGGGGTGCTGATGGAAACTGCTACCATGGGGCAGAGTGCGGGAACCCTCTCAAAAAAAAAAGTACACAAGATGGTCCCATAGCCAAAGTTCTTGGTCTGTCTCCTCTTGATATAAGTGAGTTGTGTCTTCATGTTAGCCAAAAGAGGAGTACCCCAGTCGAACACAGTAGTGAGACAGTCAACTACCACGCTCATGTTGAGCGGTGATGCCTGATGCAGAGAGGACGATCCATTCGCTCGAGCTATGGTGAACATGATTATCCTCAGAGATAAACTCGCCACATTTGTAATAGAAATCTGGCTCCCAACCTTCTTGGGATGTCCTGGGCAATATATCTATACGTAGTCCTCTATGGTGAGACTGCTCCGTGTCCTGCCCTAGGACTGTACTACCTCTCCCCTTCGGGAAAGGCCCGTGATAAAATAGATATCCTCCACTTCTACCCTGAGTGGCATTTGATCAATCATGAAGGCTTCCTCCTCGACGTCCCAATAGTCAATGAGCATCTCAAGCAGTCATACATTGGGTTTTATGTTCGGAAATTTGAATAATTTAAGCAAGCCGCATCCCCGTAAGGCATCCAGAGCTTGAGGATCATTCATGACTTCATTATCCACCGCTGCATGATCTCTTTCACGCCAAGTGACCGGCATTCTTAGGAAAGAATGATTTCCAACCGTTAGTTTTTGTTTAAAATTGGTTCACGGCATATACGCGGGTTACTGTACACACAGTCGCGTATAGGGCCCGCGTGTATGCGGGTTTCATATTACCAACCCGCGTATACGCCACGGTAAAATTTTGGACAAAAGTTCAATGGTGAATCATCAATTAAAAATCTTAAAACTAGTCACAATCAATTGCAAGATAAGTATAAGAGTTACCTGGAGGATTTTGAAGAATTTGAATGGTCGAATTTGGTATACGGTAAGTTTTCTCCTTTTGCTCCAAATCTTTGCTCTCCAACTCAAATGGTAAAAATGATGAGTCCAAAATCCTTTTTATAAGTTTTGAAAATGCAAAATTTTTTCAAAATTTTATTTTGTTTGGCCTCATGTAACTTTTAACTTGGGAGCTTGGAATGTTGAGAATGGTTTGTTTTTCAGGACATTTTGGACGTTTTTTCGACTCTTTCGAGATGGTTCCATGACTGCTGACCTGTCATGGCAGGTATCATTTTCTCACTGGCATATAGGTTAGTGACACCATTTTTTCTGTTGCATCATGCATACTAGCCTCCATCTGTCAATACATCTTCCATAGGGTCGATCCCATCGTGTTATGGTCCGTAAGCCATCTTCACTCGCCGATTTTTAAAATCATGACATGATGGTAGAGCCATCCTTTACATGGGCGTCGTAGTTAGCACCTCACTGACATTTGTTGCCCATGCTTCTCCAATTTTAGTAGGTTCGGGAGTCCTCTATAGTCCTGCCATGACTTATGCGTTGAAGAATCATTCCTCTTAGCTTCTTCACTTTGTTCTGGCCTTATACCCTAGAGGCTCCTTTGTGTTGAGTTGTACTACTGCATTAAATGTTGACCTCTTGCACCTTTTAGCCTAGAGCCAACTTCACTTGTACTCATGTTTAAGCCAACTTTTGACCATGATGACTACAAAATCAACCTCGCATACCTTTGTCTTCTACAACTTGACACATCTTGACCCGTGGAACAAACATACCTTTGAGTGTCACTGACTAGTTTTCGCTTCCGTGTATTGAACATAGGAATGTTCCATTCCCAGGAACTCGATCATCTGTTTCACCGACACTCGTTCTTTCCACTATACCGTAGCATTATTTTATTATTTTTCAAGCTTAACAGAAAAAGACAAAAAAAATAAATATTCCAAAAAGAGAGGGAATGGGATAGTATTTCCATTTATTGTTGGCAGCTAGAGTCAATCATGTCGCCCTTGAACAAAGCACTCAAAACAAAGTCTCCTCCATTTGGGCGGGATTTAGTTTGACTTAGGTACGCCTTAACCTTGTTATTAAGCCAGTTCTCCCCCGATTGGTTATCTCTTCCAATCGTATGGAGGGTTCGTTCGTGCCTCCTACATGACGAACTTATACAGAGGCATATATGCTGCCATATAGTCACATTGAGTTGTGCTTTTGTTCAAGGGAAGTGTTAACACCCAGGTTGTTCTCTTTGACTCCCAAGAGAATACGGCCGGGGTAACCACTAACCAATCTTTGGGCTACAGCTTCTAGCCCAGCTGTAGTCAGAGAGGGCTCTCTCTATTAGGTTTGTCACTACTTTCAGTGAGGGTTTTAGGCTAGTTATAGGATGAGTTTTTTGGTTGTTTTTGTGTGTTTGGTTGGGAGGATGCTTCTGATTTCTTTAAAGTATATCAGCAGGTACAGTTAATCCATTGGGCAATGGGGTCTGGGACAGTTTTCACTTGAGGTCTTGATCTTGGTGAAGGGAAAAGCTATAGGGCCTGTGTGCATTCCATGAAACAAACTGTAAATAATGAGAGTGAGGTGAGAACAATCAGCAAAGAGCAATTAAGAATTCTTTACTTAAACTGTATATTGTGAGTGAGGCTTGTTATCTAGGAGCAATTACTAGAATTCCTAAAACAACGATGCACTGTGATGATGAAGTATTAAAGGTAGCAGTTAAGAATTACGCTTTAAATACCTTATCAGAAGAAAACACATAAGATAGATTTGATTGAGCTCAGGGTAGACAATGACTAAGTCCTGAGACTATTCTTTTTCCTTACTATCTAGAGTTTCAAATGTATAGAAAACATGAGAGACATATGGAATAACAAGAAACACAGGTGAAATAAAGAGCCATGAGAAAACTTATTGAGCCATGTAATGAACAGGAATCCTGCAACTTTGAGCCACACACCATCAAGAGATCAAGAGACAACACATCTTTGGAGAAATCCCACTGTCTTTTGTATTAACTGTCTGAGAGTCTTACAATATCAGAATAACAGAGAAGATATCAGGAGAATTTCTTACATCCGGAGTCCAACCCCTCTAAACAAACGTGAGAGGGAATATATAGAGATTACATACAAAAATATCTCAGGAATGGAGTCATCTGAGAGGAAAATATCTCTTACACTTGTACAGGGAGAGTAGATGAGAAGTTATTATAAGTATAAATGATAGTAAAAGCCTTTAACTGCTGTCAGGACGGATTTTTGACCTTTGGGCATTGCGCAGTCGGTTGTGCGGCTTTATCATAAATACGAACTGAAGTGTTCTGTTACTTTGATTTTGTATACCCTTGGCCCTGCCACCTGTGCATGCTGATGCTGTCGTTGATGCCGAGTACCTGTGCTGAGTTGGCTCAGCGTCTTTATGCTTGCTGTCATGGTTTTGTCCACCTGTAGATGCAATATAGACTGTGTTGCTGCAAAAAAGTCTTGATTGCTCAGCCTTGGTTCAAAAGTAGCTTTATCAGGTCCTGCCAAGTATTTGGAGGAGGAAGCTGGTGCCTCAAAATTGACCCTATGGTCTCATCAGCTTCTGTGTATTTATAGAAATGAGGAGGTTGATCAAATAGATGTGCTATTTCATTTTTAATAAAAAATAAATTATCTAATTTCTCAAAAAGAGCCTGTCCTGTTAATGGGCCTGCTGAAGATGACCCAGGAGCCTCAGCAATCTGAATTGCTGAAAAAGTGCTTACTCTTTTGATGTATTTCTCATGAGAGAGAAGCTTTCCTGATTCTTCCAAGCTGGGAAGCCCTCTGTCCTGCAGGGCTGTGAACCTATTCTGGAACTTATGTATATCTGCCTGTATATCATGGATCTTCCTGCCCAGGGTGTAAATTAGGTTCTTCATTGTTGTGGTTCTTTTAATTAGGGAAATGGTTTCAGTCCTATTAGAAATTCCCATTTTTATCAGCTGAGAACCACTCCTATAGTTAAGGACTTCAATCATCTTAGGGGCAAGGTCGGCCATGTCTCCTAGAGCATCTCTTGCTCTGTACAGTTCTTTCTTTGCCCTGCCAATGAGTCCTATTTGTTCATATATGGCATCAATGTACTCCCACTGGTTAGTGATTGATTGTCCAATGGCAGTCCATATCACTTGCTTGATCTCTGCTATCACTTTCTCAAAATTGAGCTGCTTTTCCAGCTCTGCAATTTTCTTTTTTAGGGCTTTTACTTCCCTCTCCCTCTCAGCCACATTCTGCTTAGATTTATCATATTTCTCTTCTATCTTTGCTAAGCTTTCCTTGGCCTTATTGAGTTCTGTCATTTGAGTCTCTAGCACCTGGAGTTCTTGTCTTAATTTCTGCATATCTAGGCTCTTGGCCTGCTCTGTTGGTGGTGTTGTAGTGGCTGGCTCTGTTGTAGATGGAGTTGTTGTGGCTGGGGCTGTTTCTGATGCCTGCTTTGGCGGGATGTCCTCTTTAGGGGTCTCTTCTAGGTTTATTATCTTTGTGGATGGTTTAGAAGACTGCCATTGTTCTCCCCTCTGTATAGCTGCTTCTAGGGTATTCTCTGTATCCTGCAGCTTTTGCTGGGTGTCCACCAGTTCCTTATACAAGTTCATAAGCAGCGCAGTGATATCCTTATCTCTTCTTTGTTGGGCTACCTCATCTGTTTGCGGATGTATAGTTGAAGGGATCTTCATCTTCTTCTTAATTGCAGCTACATCTGCATCCCTTAGTTTAAGGACCTCCTGTATGGCCTTAACATCATTGGGATCATGCCCAAACTCTATGATGATCTCTTCTAGTGCCTTGATTCTGTTATCCTTGGCTTGAGAGGATGCCCTTTCCAACTCAAGCTGAGCTGCAGTGTTATTCAAACTGTTTTGCAGCCTATAATTTACCAAGGTCTTGTCTGCCAGGGTGGCATAGACCATCTCACCCGTCTGCTTGTGGAGCTCGATCTGGTCCATGGGGTGCATGTCTTTTCCAAGGACTTCCAGGTTTGTCCTTATATAATCTGCAGCTGATTGAGGACGCTGCACAGTAGGGGCAAAATGGCTCATAGTCAATTTGCTCTCTTGCACATCATAGGCAGCCATTAGTCTTTGTTGGTTTGGAGGAGCCATCTTCAACAAATGATTGTAGAGCTTGATTTTGAGTGGCTCACTCCTCCTCTTAGCATCCCTAAACTGGTCCTTTATGCTTGCAGCTGCACTCTTTCCATGTCCTGAGGAGCTGACCTCCCCAAGTGCTGTCCTATCTTGCTCTTGCTGTAATGAGCTGGAAGAGGTCTCAAGGCTTTGCATTTCTTCTTCTGAGAATGGATTGAGCCTCTGCCTTTTCTCTGAAAATTCTGTGAGAGCGGTCTCCCTCTCCCTTTTTCTGCTGATGTCCTCCCTCAGAGGGGTTTGGAGGACTGAAGAGTCGATCCTAGAATCTTGCCTAGGAGGCGCCATGCTGGTTGTCTTATCTTGGGTGGCTGCCTGGTCTTCTCCCTTTTGTGTTTCCTGATCCTGATGATCAGTTTCTTGCTGCTCTTGCTGCTGTTGCTCTTGCTGGCCCTGTTGGCCCTCTGCTGCTGCTCCTGCTGGCCCTCTGCCTCTTCCATTACCTTGCCTTTTCCTTTGTCCTGCCCCTGATTTGAAGTTTGTGCTGCCCCTTCTTGTGTTGCAGATGAGGAAGCTGGAGCTGTTGTGTGAGAGCTTGGTAGGGTAGGCACCTGAGAAGGACACTCCAAGTAAGCCATTTTCAATAAATGTCTCCTAGCCCTGTCAACTAGCTCTTCTTGGGACAGGGGTTCTACCAAGGTATTTTTCTGCCATTTTGGCCGGTTTGCATGTCTTGTTATGAGGAGCATGTTATGATGCTCATATTTGGAGAGTTTGTACTTTAGTCTCCTCTTGGATATAAAGCCATTGGGGTCATATGGTTTCCATAGGAAGCTTTGTGTTAGGCCAAGGCCATTCAACATTCTCTCTGCCTCCTTCCATCCTTCTCTTCTGTTCAAAATCAAATGACCAAGCTGGTTTTTTACTTTGAGTTGTGCCTTCTTGCCCCTGTTTGCAAAATGGATCAGATCGGTATAGGCGAATTGTCTGAAATACTCCAGGGCAAAGAGCCTCATAGGCACATACTTGGGTAGCTTGAATGGGCGCAGCTCACACCCATATATCCTAATCACTGTGTGATGCTGGTAAAAATACCAGTCCCCTATGCTGTAGGCACTGGACAACTGCAGAACTCTCTGCATTTCATCAGTGAGTCTTGGAGGAGGCTCTGTCATAAGTAGAGATAGGGCCAGATGAATGAACAGGTCTATGAACTCACAATATGTATAGGGTGAGGAGAAATAGCCATGGAATACTGAGCTCCAATATACCACCGATCTTGGATTTCCTGCTGCATCAGTTCTCTTGATTTCAAAAGAGAATTTGTCATGTTGGTGATACAGAATAAGGTGATAAATATATGAGGTGTATCTGAACACCCTCTCTCTGGACAAGTGCAGGAACTGCTCATGTATTTTGTCCGAGATGTATGTGGCATAGTTATAGCAGATAGGGGTCCTCCCAGGGGTAAACCTTAACATCATGACTAGCACAGTTTCCTCTATGTACTCCATTGATTTGTATCCCAGAACTGAGCTCACCATATGGGCCAGGTCTAGTCCAAGTTGATTTAGGTATCCATCAAAGATAGGAGGATGCAGCACTGTGTCTGATTTGCTCACAAACAGTTGATTAAACCTCAGGATCTCTGCCTCTGAAAGTGTTTTGGTCCCTTGGTTGATTAAGTCCAGCAGGGATAAAGGAACCATTTTCTTATCAGTCTTGAACTGAACCATGTCCCTGATGGCCTGAGGGGTGGTATAGAATACAACTTCACCCTTGGGATTGACTACAGCTCTCTGTGATGGCTCATAACAACTGGCACATAGATAGATGAGGTCAGGGAATTGTCTGACTAGAGGCATTTTAAAAGTTGGCAAGGCAGACTCCCAGATGCCTAGGATATCTGTTCCATCTCTGTATTTAGCCCTGAACTCATTTAGCAGTTGAATATGAGGGGTGCATCCTTGTCTGGAATCTTCTGAGATCTGGTAATCCAGGTCTGCCAAATCCTGCCAGTCTAGATCCCTCTGAGGAGCATTTAGAGGAGTGACATTGAGGATTTCAGGGGTCTCCATGTCTTATACAAATAATCACTGAAATGCCGCTTAAAACAATGAAATTGACGGGAACCAAGATTGACAGGGTCGGTGTACAGTCAGGAAACAATGCTGGCATTTTAGGAAGGGCTTTCAGCAGCAGGAAGACCTCCCTTGTCAGTTTTGGGAGTTATGCAGGAGTCCACGATTGCGCGAACAGGGTAGGTTTTAGCAGAAAAATGCAGTTTCCCCGAGGTTTCCACCGATAAGTTTCAGCTTTAAACAGTCAAATTGGGTAGAGTGCAGTTGGTTTATCGGTGAAATTTTGAATTCAATGGACTTTAAGGTGGTTTTTACAGAAAACTTAAGAAAAACCAGCTCACAGGAGGTCGAGGCTGAAATACCTATTAAACAGTGGTCTGGACTGAAGAATGTAGCTGGATTTGCACGCTGGGTGCTTTGAAAATGGTTGCAGGATGACTGGTGGCGCAGGCGTCGTAAATTACATGCAGAGAGCTTAACAGGAAATTTCCGAAAAATATGAAAAAATGGTGAAAATTGGCGAAAATATGGCTTTTTGGCCTTTTTGGCGCGCTTTATGGATGACGTCAGCATGACGTCATCAAGGGGGCCCGGTCAGGGTCAGATGACGTCACCGGGTGACGTGGCGGTCAACGGCAGGCCCACGGGGGCGATGAGGTGGCGGCCAGGTGGACGAATGAGAGATGAGGTGAGCAGATGTGGCAGTGACGTGCACGGCAGCAGGGCGAAGACGTGGGCAGGACAGGTGTCGCAATATCGGAACGGGCCCTGCACGATGAACGGATTGTCAGGCGCTGCTCCGATGCAATCAAGGAGTGACATGTGTCCCGACGTGACGCCCGCCTAACGCAAGAGTCTGACAGATATCGGAAGGTATCTGTCAGACACGTAGGGCCTTCCGATATTCATATAGGCCGTCGATCTAGAAGCACGCGATCCAACGGTCGTCAGGCACCCAACTTGCGCGAACGGTAACGCCTCCTTCGGTTAACCTGCAGACGTCGGGATTGCCCGAAATCAACATCCGCCGTAGACCTAGACCCGGCGCCATCTGACGGTCATCGGGCGGGCAACCTGCACGACAATACAGGCCAGGGGCGGGCAATAAACAATATTTCTTTGCAAACGTGACGGCGGGACCCTCCACACGCTAAATCATTTATCGGAGTTTTCAATGGTTTTTGACCAAAATATTTCAATCCGCCAACCTTAGAAAAATGAAAATTTCGGGCTTTACACAAAGTTTGAGCAAAAATCTTTTACGAAGGCGCAAACTATAGGAAAAGGGTCAAACAGGTTTTATGCAACATGAAAGGGTAAATAACCCCCCGACCTTAGGATAAAGCGGGGGAAGGATGATTTTATAATGTTTTCCGCCCTCTGAGTGATTTTTATGGGTGTTAAAGGTTTTTCAAGGTTTTTCAAGGTTTTCCAAGGTAAAATGGAACTTCTGGGTAGGGAACTGGTTTCAGGGGGAGCAAAAGGTGAGTCATGAGTTATTGACCTTGACCAGGTGTCAATTCAAGTCCCAGGGAGAGAACATTATGGCTATAATGCCAAGGAGGGGATATGTATGCATTGTGGGGTTTATACACCATGGTGTTTATAATAATAGGGATAATGGGGTATAGGGAGCTAAGTAGTAGAGTTAGTTGTTAACATGGAGGGAACATACAAATAAGGGCTAGCTTAACCAAGTTTTCTTTGAAAATAACGTGAAATAAAGAGTAGATCAAAATGAAAAGATTTTACACAAGAAATGTGGCTTCTCAAAGCCATAAGAATACGTCAAAGATATAAATTTCTGTGCTCTGTGCATCTTGGGAAAGGGTGTTAGCAATGAGTGAAAGACAGATGAAAACAAGGGAATTAGTCATGCTCCAGTGTGTTGCTCTTCCTGTAGATGTTTCAACAACTCTGATTTTGGAAGAGACAGCACTTCAGCAACCCCATCTACCTACCCAACTAGTTCTCCTAGCATTTTTTGTTCCTTCTTGGAGGGTGCATTTGGACTTGCAAACCCTTTGAATGCCTTTTTCTGTTCATTGGCTTTTTCTCTCATTCCCTATCTAATGCAACCCTTATTCCTTCCAAGGTCCCAGATTGGGAAGTTGGGAACCTTAGTTTCTCTACCTAGCTACTGATCTGCCAAGATTAGACAGTTTGCACAGATTTCATTCTCTATTCTACAACATGGAAATTGAAAACATGGCATGATCCAGATTAGACTGTTGGACCACCCATCAAAATTGAGTTCTTATCAAAACTGGTGCAGACATTGTCTTCTTAGGAAAATATGGGATCTTTGCATTTATCAAAGCAGAGCATATTTGGTTTTTTTGATATCCAATCATGAAATATGAAACCTATTGGTATAGGTATCCAACACTTAGATCGACAAAACTTGTCCAAGGTAAACCTTGCACGATACAATTGTGATGTGCAAGTTTGACACACACTCTAGTTTCTCTTTAAAAGAGGGTAAGTCAAAATATTATGACAGGCTTAAGTATAATTTGATCATACACTATTAAGGTATTGTATCGAATAAACAATATACTATCAATGCACTAATGAAGAACTCAAAATAAACCTATTTCTTGTTTCTACAATAGCGCCACTCTTAGGATTCTCCAAGGAGCCTGTTATGAAACCAACTCACAAAAGGATAGAAAAGATATATTAATGCCTTAGTGCTCAGCCTCTTTGAGGGGGAAACCTCCTTTACATTACAAAAATGAATGATTTCTTGATTATTCAAATGAGAAAACCTCCTCTCTATATATACGAGTCTAAGGAGTCACAATATAACCTACTCGACCTAATAATAATAATATAAAGGCACAAAAATAAGAATAGATGGATTCTATGGGGCACAATATAACAATATGGGGACAATAGGGGCAGAACAATATTAGTAAGGGATACAACTACAATAGTAATGGGCTAATCACTAGTATTATAGGGACATAACATGCCCCTCTCCTTCAAAAAAGTGTTGTCCCAAATCCTTGAGTAGTTCTAGATGCTTCTGTATAAAATTCTCATCCTCCCATGTGGAATCGTCATCGGATAAGTTCTTCCACTTGATGAGGTACTTCGAAATTGATCGATTTCATAGCTGTCAAGTTCTTGTTTTTGTGTTGGGAGAAGAATGATGAACCCTAATCTCTTTGTCGTCGCCTCCATTCCTTCAGTCGCCGTCTGGCCTTTGCTCGGCCCTACAGAAGATGGCGACGCAAGTTTCAGAGGGGCCCCGACTCCATTGAAGCCAAACCTAGCGAATAAGATCGCGTGTAGCCCTGTGAAGAAAAAGATAAACATGCACGGGATGCGCTCACAGAAAGTTGCGCATGCACTGCAGCAGATATGGAGGCACACACTTTTCATCTATAAGTTGTTATCAGCTTCACAGTGGGGATGAGAATGACGCCCGACCTTGAGGGACTTCTACAGGCTGCCAAGATTTTCGATGTTTTCACAGGCAACAAATCAAACTTTGAGGGTTCCAAATTAACCTTGCATCCCAATAGCTTATGGATCTAGCACGACATTGCCAGGAACCCACACACAATATATGTCATGGAGAAACGTTGTGATTTTTCTAGACAACCCCTGCACCCCAGCAGTCCATTGTTCCAGAGGGCCACCACAGAGTTCACCAGTCAGCAAAGCCCTAGCTCCAAGGGAAACATCATCAGAAAAGAATCATCTAGGAGCTTCCAAATCACCAGCTTCCTCTCGTCTCAGTTTTACAAAGGAAAGCAAAAGTCTGATCACTCTGCCTCGTTCCAGATCCAGATCATGCTCCTTTCTAGCAAAACTTTGCTATAATGGGTGTTCAGATCTAGTGTAGGACCTCAAGAAAATCCTAGAATTTCGGCTAGGGATTCCCTTTTCATTTCAACGACTCGTCCACGAAGGTAAACAACTTGAGGATCTTTATCCCCTTTCTTTTTACAACATTAATAGAAATGCCTCCATCATTTTTACCATTTGTTTGAGAGGGGGGGTTGTTTGATTGTCATCTTCAGTTGTGGCTTTTTCATACAAAGACATTGTCCATGCTTAGATGCCCAAGAAAATAGCTCCACCAGCTCAGGCTTCGAAACCTTTTTTGGTGGACAAACTGGAGGAAACCCCTTCCATTTAAATAATGCATCCAACATTGGATGATAAAATCCAAAAGTATGCAGAGCATGCCATTATTTGTAGGTTCAATGGGCTATGGCCATGCACAGAAGATCCCTACCAATGGATTCACTCTAACTAGACCAACAATTGCAAGGTTCTCCTCTGCTTAAAGGGTTTCTTCATTGTAGTGTTTTCTCTCAGTGAGGACTACCAAAAAGCATTAAGTGAAGGCCCATGGTTCTGGTGCTCAGCAGGTTTATTCCTCACCCCTTGGTTCCCAGATTTCGATCCCTCTACAAAAATATTCACCAAGATCCCCATTTGGGTCAGACTTCCTAATCTCCTGGCACATCTATGGCACTTTGCTATATTCCAAGGGATCGGCAATACTCTAGGCCGCTTTCCAACCACAGACACCTCTAGAGGGGAAAAAGGCAGATACACCTTCGCCAGAATCTGTGATGTAATAGACATGAGCAAAGATATACCTGATTAGACTAATCTCAAAATTGGAGACTTCCATTGGACTTAGAACCTGGATTACGAGAACACAACCTTTCGCTGCCGAAATTGCCATCACACAGAGCACCTTCTGAGCTCTTGTCCGTCGATGCCTACCCAAAAGAAGAAAGCCAATCCTAAGCCAAAATCCAAAAGCTGGAAACCTCATGATCCTCCCCCCATGGATGATTCTGATTCTAGCTCGAATGAACAGGAAGGGGATGCAGAAGGAATGGACACAAAGCAAGCACAGGGTCCACCCTCTATTGGTCTTGAGGATTATACTGTCCCACCAAACTCGCAGAAAAGAACTCATGAGTCCTCTCCCTCAGATTCAGACAAGGAGACCTCTCTGTTAGCCCAGCTCAATTCGCAAATCATGCTAGCTCAGTAGAGTCATCTTGGTTGGGTCACAGTTGGTTCTACCCATGTTGGGTAGAATCCTTTGTTCTGCTCTTGTTACTTTGTTCTTCCTGTTACTTCTTGTTTAGCACTGCTCTCTTCTTGTTTTCTCTTAGGGGCCAAGGTGGATAGTGTATCCTTTCCGGCTATCCGTTTTCTTGCTTCTCCTGGTTGTAACTTCATATTTTACATACATCCTCTTAATAGTATTAGTCTTTACTAAGAAGAAGAAAAGTTCTTGCTTTTGTGACTGCTTCTGGTTCCAATATAATTTTTCGTTCCTCGTCAAGTTCTGGAAATGTTGTTTGAACTGGGGGCTTGTCGCCTATAACCTTCTTTAAACATGAAACATGGAAAACTGGGTGCACTCGACAAGCAATAGGAAGCTCCAATTTGTATGCCATAGTACCAATCTTTCGCAACACCTTGTACGGACCATAATAATTTGGTGATAATTTATTATCCTTCTTAGCTTGCTCAAGGGACATTTGTTTATATGGTTTTAGGCGTAGGAATACACAAACACCTCTATCAAAACCTATTTCACTGCAATGCTGATTTTCCTGTTGTTTCATTCTATGATGCGCTAACACGAGGTTATCATTTAAGAGTTGGAGGACTTGTTGTTGATGCCCGATGAAATCTTCCACTACTTAAACCTTAGAATTTTCTTTCAAATATGATATGATGGATGGTCGTTGATATCCATAAAGTTCCATAAATGGGGTGATTTTTGTTTCTATATGCAAGGAAGTGTTATACCACCATTCAGCCAGAGGCAACCATTTGACCCATTGTATCTATTTATTAGATACAAAGCAATGAAGATATCCTTCCAAGCATTTGTTTACTATCTCAGTTTGTCCATTAGATTAAGGATGATAAGATGAGCTATGAGCTAACTGACTACGAAGACAAGAAAATAATTCTGTCCAAAAATTTCGAGTGAAAATGGGATCTCTCTCACTTACAATAATCCTTGGTTTTCCTTGTAGCTTTTGAATTGTTTCCATAAATGCAGTAGAAACTATACTGGGTTTAAATGGATGTGATAATGCACAAAAGTGTGCGTACTTGGCAATTTTGTCAAATACCACCATGATGACACTTTTTTCCTCGGACTTGGGTAAACATATGATAAAATCCATTGAAACCTCATCCCAATGTTGGCTTGGAATGGATAAAGGTTGTAATAGACCCGGGGTCTTAGTTATTTCAACTTTCTTTTGTTGGCAAACCAAAAATTCTGCCACAAACTTTTGAATATCCAATTTAAGGCCATCCCAAAAAAAATCTTTCTTGACCCTGTGGTAAGTTTTTAAAAATCCTAAGTCCCCTCCTAAGGGAGAAGTGCGCAATTCAATAACAATCTTTTGCTTGAGTTGGGAATTCTTACAGAGGTATAAGCGATCTTTGTACCATAATGAATCATTTTTCCAGCTAAATGTATCAGATGTACTAGAATCTTGTTGTAACATTCGGATAAGTGCCGACACTTCTTCATCATTCTTACATTCGTCCCTTGCTTCATTTATCCAATCTACTTGGATAATAGAAACGACACACCATAATGCTTCCACATCCTCAACCTTTCTTGAGAGTGCATCTGCCACCAGATTTTGCTTCCCTTTTTGGTAGATGATTTCAAAGTCATAACCCAACATCTTTGTCACCCACTTTTGTTGCTAAGACCGGTGCTTGGCACATTGCCTCTTTAAGATGTTTGAAGGCCTTGTTGCTTCTGGAGTCCATGAAAATGCATCTCTCCTCAATAATGTTGTTAGAGGTGCTACTGTTATCCCATAATTATTAACAAAATTTAGATAATACCTTTTCAACCTAAGAAATCCTCACAGATGCTTTATGGATGTGGGAATTTTCCATTCCTTGATTGCTTTAATTTTCCTAGGGTCTACATTAAGTCCTTCATGAGATACAATATGATGCAGATATTCCATTAAAATGAGTCTCCTTTAATATCTTTTCATCTGACTCATAAAATATGAAAATACTATTGAGCAATTGGCCTCTCCGGCGCGTTAAATTGATTAGAAGTGCCATCCCTCCTCTAGATTTTAATATTTTTGGACCTGAGGGACCATTGCACAAAAAGATTGAGCAGTTGTGTTGTTCGGCTCATTAAAACTATCGAAAAGTCATCCCTTTCATAATATTTTATACTTTTTTTGACTTAAGGGATTATATTACGAAAAACGATTACTGGATTTTCCTCTCCGTCTCTTTTCAAACTCTCTAAAATTGAAAATGACTCAGTTTTCTTTGCTGTTAAAATCGTTAAAATAATAGTGACGAACTTGTCCATGCAGATAAGGCCGAGTTTCATTCTTGCTAGACTTGTTAAAACATAGCAACGGGTTTGGCTGAAGGGAAATTTATGCAACAAGCATATGTTATCCTCCACAAGATTGACAAAAATATAGTGTTACTGGTTAGAAATGACTGGGGAAAAATTAGGAAGAAAAATTGAAGAAACTTATTGGTAGCATATCGCTCTTGAAGATGACACTTTCACTCCATCACCATGATTGAGTCGGGTTGGGTTACTCCATTCACGAGTCATATCACCATTGGTCCTCCTTACCATCCATTTCAGGGGTTAACGCTACCAATCCATTTTAGTGTGGTTGATATGTTCAAGAGAAGTCACTCAGAGAATTCACCAACCCAGCTTTTGTCTCATCCACTGTAATACCTTCATGCTTCATTCTTTCATGACAACCACCCTGAACCTTATATCATCCGATTATTTTCACCTGCACAAAATCATTTTCTCTATTTTATGTCTTAGGTGTGGGATTCATTAAGGCACTCCTACGATGGGTCACTTCTTTTCGACATCAGCTCATTATCCAAGAAGTTGACTTAGGAACAACGTTTTTAGTACTTTGAAGCTTGCATGCCTCAATGGCAAGTTTCTCACTTCTGGCAATAGGTTTATATCAATAACCTTCAACCGAGATATTTTGCGTGGTGTTCGACGTCAAGTCCCATATTCACACCACATGAATTGTACTGCAGTACCTTGAGGGTCATTATCATTATCGATGATTCCTCTCACACCTATTAACAACTTACATCATTGGCTAGTAATCACGCGATGTCCTTCCATGTTTGACTTCAAAACATATTTCGACATGGATCGACTTGTACTTCGGGCGAAGATTGAATGAGTTTGAAGACCCTGGATCTTGTTTCATCCATCCGGGCTGCGATATATTTAGGAAAATAAAGAAATCAAATGTACATGATAGCTGAACAGATAATCATCCAAGCCGAACAATGATGGCTCTACTAGAATCATCAGCTTGTCACATAGGAGATTCTCTCATATGTACATGAAAATGAATTTATAAAGCTAGGCATGGGAATGCCTGCCTCAGCTAGATCATGAAAATATTATGAAGATAATGTATTGTATTGTATCTTATTACAGGTCACCTTTTAGTTCGAAAAACCTCAGATCCTCATGATAAAGCATTTCACCTGACATCAGAATATTTACGACATCATGCTTTAGGGGGCAACTATTATAGACATATTTGGGAACTAAAACCCCAATCTCATATTTCCATAAAAAATGGCTTCTAAGCCCCTAAAAGTGTTGTTACATACCGTAAAGGAGCAAGGTCAGCTGATTACATCATCTCCGAGAAGTTCTCCCTGAAAAACTACTTAGAACTTGTCAAAACAGGACCATACAAACTGCTTAGTGCTAAGGGTGCAATGCATCTCACCTTCCACATGCAAAAAGTGTGATGCATGCTGAAAATCCCTTCTATAGTGTTCGATGAGTGAGAGCAAACAAATGGTAGAGGTGCTTGGCTAAGTGGAAACCCGTAGAATCTTCTAGAAACTGCCCATTTGACACTTGCCTCTCTGAATTCACTTAGGGATGAGTAAGAGATCATGAAATCGAACCATGAACTATCAGAAAGATGACACTAATCAAAATCTCAGAAGCTGACTCACCCACCTGCAAACATCTAAATATGGACCCCCCACCCTAGAGATACAGAAGCTGGAATTTTGTATCTTCTAAGGAAGTGCTATTTGTTTCCCGGTGGAACATCATAGTGTTGGGTGATCTAGCTTTTGATGAGGCGAAGTGGACTTTCATGCTGGGAGGATGGAACTATGTCAGATCAATGGGCTGTAATCCTCTCTTCTACTACATCTATCAATAAAGCTATTTGAGTTTTCCTCCATATTCTTCTATATCTCTGAATGTTGTATTGATATATGCATTTGTATGGTTAATATATATCTAATACTATATTATTTATGATTATAGATCTCTACGCTTTGATGGTATTATGTTGCTTTGACTCTATAGGTGTTCTTTGAAGTGGGACAAGTGAGGAAGGAGTGGCGAAGATTTGTCGAAGGGGAGAGGAAACAAGAAAAGAACCAAGCGAAAGACTAAGGTTGGTACTCTCTGCTTCTCTCTGATCTATTTCCCATAAAGGAAAACACAAGTGACTTTAGTTTAGTTTTTTCTAAGATAGATACCCGTCTTAGTGGGTCTAGCAGCTCTGAATGGACACTAGTTTTCCTGATAACACCTAGAGTTGACAATTTTTCTTCCACTAACCCATTGTCATTTCCCTCTATTGAATCCTCAATGCAGTTCCCAAGTTTCCCAGAAATTCTTCCAAGTCCAAGTCAAACTCAAGGCCAAATGAATCCTCATGCATTCAACATTGGAGGTGGAAACATAAACACCTTTTTTTCTCCCCACACAAAACCATGTTCCCAACCTACCTTGGATAACACTGGTTGGAAAAAAAATATCCATAGTCAGGCAAGGAAGGCCATTGCTAAATTTTTGTACTATTCTAACAAACCTTTCCACTATGCCATAAGTCCTTATTGGCAAGCTATGATTGATGTTGTTGTTGTTGTTGCAGGTATAGGGTTCAAAGCTCCTTCATTAGAAAGCATTAGGACAAATCTTTTATTAGGAGGTGTTGAAGATGCCATGGTTGTGCTATCTGAGTTTCATTCATCAAGGGTAGAAACAGGGTGCATGATCATGAGTGATGGAGGGAGAGATCAAAGGAATAGAACTTTAATAAATCTCCTTATATCTTGTCGAGTAGGTACAATGTTTCTCTGATTAGTGGATGCCTCAGACAAGGTTAAGACTGCCAACTTATTTGTAAAATGATGGAGGAAGTAATTCAAGAAGTGGGAGAAGAACATGTTGTACAAACTATCATCGAAAATGCAGCTAATTATATGGTTGCTGGTAGACTTTCTAAGATTAGGTACCCCACTATCTTTTGGACCTATTGGGTTTCCCATTCTATATATTTAGTGCTTGAGGATGTTGGTAAGCTTCATTGGATACATATGGTTGTGGGGAAGGAAAAATCCATAACCAAATACCTATACAACCACATTATTGTCCTAAACACCATGAGAAAATACACTGAAGGTAAAGAAATTGTTCGACCCTTAGTGACTAGATTTGCAAAAAATTTCATATATTTGCGATTTCTTGTTGAGAAAAAGACAAATATGAACAGGATGTCCTTGGGACCTGAGTGGATGGCATCTAAACATTCAAAGACACTTGAAGGAATTGAATTTGTTGCACTTGTGTCTAATGAGGGTTTCTCGAATGATGACAAAGAGATTATTGTTGTGATGGAGTCCCTTGTTAGAGTTCTCAGTACTTCAAGTCTTTTAACTTTTTCGTGTTTTAAATTTCATTTCAAGCTCCTTTTATTTTCAATGTTTCATATTAATTTATATTTCAAATCTTGAACTTTCAGGATGACTGATGGTGACAAACTCATTATGGGTTACATTTATGAGGCGATGGATCTCAAAAAGGAGGCCATAAAAAGAAGATATGGGGATGAGGAGGCAAAGTATATGCCTCTTTGAGACATTATTGATGCACATTGGGATAGGAAATTTCATTCCCCCTTACATGCTACTAGGTACTTCTTAAACCCATAGTATTTTTATGATAAGAGAAAATTTAATGACGATGGGGACGTTCAAAGAGGACTTATGACATCTATGGAAAGGTGCTTCCTTGATCCATAATTTCAAATTCATGTATTTTCCCAACTATAGGATTATAGAGCAGTACCTACATTATTTTCCTATACAAGTGTTATATGAGAAATATCTAAGTGTTTCCAGGTACCCTTTGAGGCTTGAAGGCTTTATCAACTCATTAAAACTGTTTAAACTTTATTTTGTCTGATAAATTTTTATAAAATTTTGTTGTATTTTTAAGTTTTTACTATTTAGTATTTAGTACATCTACTCACGAACCCTTGCCACTTGCTATATCTTTGGCGGAAATTTTTTTGTAGTGATACGCCAGATTTCAAGAGATTTTCCATTTGAATCTTGAACCAAGCATGAAGTGCTTCAGGTTGTGAGTGCAACTGGAGCATGTTTGAGAAAACACATTCTAAGAAGCACAACTGCTTAACACAAAATTGCTTAAATGACCTTGTACTTTTGCATTACAATCTACAACTTCGCAACAAGAAAATACTAGGTGTGAGCTTGAATTTGAAGGTTCGATAATCTGATTTGGAATTTAAATTTTAAACTTTAAAGTTCAAAGTCAAAC
The DNA here is from genome assembly GCA_000404065.3 of Pinus taeda. NCBI lineage: Eukaryota > Viridiplantae > Streptophyta > Pinopsida > Pinales > Pinaceae > Pinus > Pinus taeda. The sequence goes on along the minus strand of APFE030455427.1, from coordinate 12,439 downwards.
TTAAATTCACATTTCAATGTCTCATGATAATGATAGGTTTGACCCATTCACCAATACACCTTGAAGAGATAGATTTGCAAACTACAAATGTAGCACATTGGGTCCAATTAGAGGAGGCTCTTCTTTTAAGCGTACATGACATGAAGAACTTTGAGATTCAAGCAAGCGGAGGAGTGGGTGGAATCACTTCTATTTCTCACTCTTAAGAGTCTTAGACTCTTAGTTACTTATTTTTTCTAATTAGTATACATTTGTTGGTAAACTTTTAGAAGCAATTGCTTCTAGTTCTACGTAGTCACTAGTGAGGAGTCATGACTCAGTACTTTGGATCATGTTTGGAATCATAACATATATGAGATACTTATTCATTCATGATATTTTGGACATATATTGATATACCAATTGTTTGGACATGGATTTACTAAATATCATTGAAAAATGTTTTTTTTTTTAAATCAATATATGCGCATATTTTTATTTATTGAATTCACTAATTCTTTTCCAATTTTTTCCCAATTATTTTCTAATATCTCCCCAATCTGACTAAAACTCTTATCTCATTTGTCGCACTAATTTATTCTTTATTCCGAGTATGGTAACATTGGTTACAAGTTTCATTCTTTACTTATGAGTGTTCAGGTGTGCTAGAGAGTGCCAATGCATGGTGAGGAGTGACTAGGAGTACTAGGACAACACAAGGGAGCAGTAGGTCAAAATGCATGGAAGTGAATGAATCTGAGGGTGTGTTGGGGAGTGTCAATTAGTGTTAGTTGTCATGCCAAGGAGGGAGTGACAAGGTATGCTAATAACGGGTAAGGAATGCCAGGGTATATGAGGGAATTTCAAGAAGTACTGGAGTGTGCTAGGTAGTTCGAGGGTGTCTTAACATGTGCCAAATAGTGCCAAAGCATTTGAGGTGCTATGAAATGCTAGGATGTGTAGGGTGCCAGGGTATGGCAATATGCATCAAGGAGTTTCAAGGCAACAAAAGAAATAAAAAATCTAAAATGAAAGTAAATGAACACATAAGAGGGTTAATAAGTTGAGACTTTATCTGTTAGGGGCATGCTAGCCACACTATAATATGTTCCAATACATGCGAAGTGCCAGTGTGTGTGAAGTTCTAATTTATTCAATGCAGCATTATGCCAAGGAGTTTCAGGGCATGCTAGGGACTACAAAAAATGCCAACACATGATAGGGGAGTGTTATGTTATGCTATGGCATGCCAACATGTGGTTTGACATCCAACTCATGGCAAGAAGTTCTAGGTACAAAGATGTTCGAAGACATGTGAGGTGCCAAGGAATGTTAGTGAATTGTTCCAAAGCATGTTAAGCTGTGCCATGGGTTTTGAGGACTGCAATGTCTCTCTCATTAATAGAATTGACAAAGCTTGATTATATATTAAATAATATAGTTCCTACACACACTAGTGGAACTTTATTTAAAGGAAATTTGCTAGATGATAAACCTAATAGAAATTAATCATGTGTTGACACATAGGAATACTATATTCTTATGACTTGAGGGAAATGACACACACTAATTACTTCTTAACAAATTGATTGTCTGTTATAACCACTATGACTTTCGACACATAATGAAAGAGACTCCACAACAATGGTTTTAAATAATTATATTTTGACAAAAAATATAGTAACATGTACATAGCATCATCAAAAACATTGGAATAACCAATGATGATGAACATTTTTTGACAGTCACCAAAAGCAACCAAAAAGAGCATTGGTGATGGTAAATAAAAGATACTCACTCGATGTGTCCCCAAAGAGAGAATTAGTGATGGGGAATTAACGACCCTCACCAAAAGTGTCATTGAAATTAGTTTTGGTGACAAATCTTAAAGGACAATCACTATATACACTTACAACAACGGTTTTTTAAATACCTTCCCCATATGTGACATTGATGATGGAGCTTAAAGGTCTATCATAGGCATGAAGCACCATAAAAAACTCATTGTAATGATAAATGATGATGAAAATTTATTCAGTGTTACCAAAAGTAACCAAAAAGATCATTGGTGATGGTCAATGAAATATCATCGCTAGAAGTGTCACCAAAGAGAGAATTAGTGATGGGATTTTAACGACCCTCACCAAAAGTGTCACAAAAGATAGAATTAGCGACATGTCTTTAACAATCATCACCAAAAGTGTCATTGAAAATGGCTTTGGTGACAAACCGTAAAGGACCATCACTATATATACTTACAACAATGCTTTTTTAAAGAAAATCATGAAATACGACATTGATGATGCACCTTAAAGGTTCGTCATAAGCATGACCCTAACCAATGAACTTTTTTTCTTTTAGTGTAGTTAGACCTTCACTAAGCTCGTGAAAGCATCAAATAATGATGGAATTTTCAATCATCATAGGAGTAAGCCACTCGTTCTCAAGGTTTGTTAAAAATAATCAGAGGGATTCATCCAAATGATGAACTTGCAAATCAAGAATATGTTATCATTCTCAAGCTTGTTGAAATATAAAGAGGTACTGACCAGAAATGGTTGGGAAAATTGGGAAAACAAGGTACTCTACCAATTAATAGCAACAATTTGTCCTCGAACTTGACACTCTTCCACTTCATCTTCGTGGCGTTTCTTTTGGAAAATCTGCTTGTGTTTTTATTCATCATATAATGTCAAACCCTTGGCTTTTGGGTTTAGGTCAATGATTCCATCTCCATTGAATTTCACCAATATTTTCAAGAGAAGCCATTCAGTTGATATTTGCTATGTTACTCATAATTTTTTATTCCAAGTTTGTCATTCTTGAACCACCTCCATATCAATATCATTTTATCTCAAATCATGATGCCCAATTTATGTCGTTGGTGGGGGATACATCAAGGCCCTCTTGTGATGGGTCGCTTCATGTCGACATAAGCTCATAATCTATTAAGTCGACTTACAAACTATCCCTTTGTTACCTTAGGACTTGCATACATCAATGGCAAGTTTCCTCGTTCTCGGTGTCATGTTTTTATCATTGGTTTTTGACCGAAATATTATGTTTCGTGATCAAATTCAACTCATTCATTCACACCATACACATTGTACTATAGTACATTGGGAGCCATTAACACAAAACATGAGTTTTCTCATGTTTGTTAATGGATTACATGGTTGGCTGATAATCATGTAGTGTCAACCATGTTCGACTTCCGATCATTTTTTTGCATGGTTATACTCATACAATGGAAAATCGAGGGAATGAGATAGAATACCCCATATCTAGCTTCATCCATCTCGGTTGCGATTTTAGCATTAATACAAGATTAAAAAGCGTGATAGATATGGTCATAAAAATAGTCATCTAATCATTGTTCCACACTTTTTCATCAGTGGACGTGATTTCTACATCATTATATATGTATTTTTACCTTATATGCTAAGCATGGGTATGCCTCCCTCAGAAAAAGATATCATGATGTAAATGTACTATAAAAAATAATGATCTTGACTGGTTCTTCTTGATCTGAGGTTGTCATAAAGTAAAACACTTCTTGGTTGTAAACTCTCTCCTATTCATATTTATATATAAAGTACATTGTTTTTATATATGTGTTATGTTATGCTTACATTCATATAGTTCAATGCCTTTCTGATCCATTAATTAGAGTGATTGGATAATGCTACGTAGATGTTGTAGATTTTTAGCTTATGTTGATTTTATGTGCACGTTCTAATTATATCAATTGGAGCTATGATTGGATATTACAAAATGAGAGGAGAGAAAACATTTTAACGAATTTGAATTAATCCTCTTTCAATTTTTCAATTTCTCTAAGGGAAACTTTATATTCCTTTCTTTCTCTTGTTCGAAACCAATCCACTAGGTTTAAGAAAGATACTTCAGCTAGCAGTTGTAAATTCTATATAATAAGGTGGATGACTAATCAAGGAAAATGGGGACACTAACTCCATCATAGAGATGTCACAGGAGTTTTCATTTTGAACGAGATGAGGGATGGAGTGATTTGATTGACCATAGGAGTAGTGGATTCAAATTAGACTTGATAGAGAACCTTGAGGTGAGGTTGCAAGAATTGAGGGATAACGAAAGGACTAGATGATTTATTTGAATATTTATTTTCATGTTGATACCTTCATCTACTTGGGTATGGGGTAGTCTGTATGGACATCATTTATATTTCTGTTGCAGTTATTTTCGATGAGGAAGCGATAAGAATGCCAAAAAAATGATTGGTGATGGAATGAGGATCTACATTTTGATGGGATGTGTGTGATCGTTAAATTATATACCCAACTAGTACAAAACTTTGGGGATATCAATGTGAAAAGGTATGATATATTTATGTTGGAGTATGGCAGAAAAATTCATAGGTAGATAAACTCTTAAATATCTTAATGATTATCATGATGGTAGTATCAACTTGAGGCATTATGGCTAGAGTAGGAGGCAATAGTCCTCACATCATAGCTTTGGATAGTGAGAATGCTTGTTGAATGTTGTGTTGATAGAGTAGGCTTGAGACCTTTGGTATTCTCATGGAGACTTGGAGATGGATTTTTGCATGAATGCTTCGGTTCGTGACATTTTGAGTAGAGGGTTGCTGATTATAGCTTTTCTAAGGATGAAAATTTCTCTGAGTGGGAGAGGATGTCAAGTCCATGAGGTTGGGCGCACAAGTACGTGAACATGTACAGTGGGAAACATCATTGTGACACAAAATATAATGCTTATATCACATAATCTGAAACAAAATATAATGCTTATATCACATAATCTGACATGATGTTTTTTCTATTTGTGTGCTAGTGCATGAGTAAAAGTGCACTAAGGGGGTCTCATCTAGGTAAGTTGGTTGATGAAGTAAGCTATGTCGCCAAGGGGCATATGTGTGTGGAGTAAAGGAAAAATGTTGGGTGCACATAAATGAACATCGTCGTGAGATGAGGTGGTTTGGAACATTTCATCAATCACATAAGGCACGTGACTAGTTTGCATGTATATATAACATACATGGTGAGTGGGAAAAGACTCTGCGAACGGGAGAACATGAAGCTTATAGAATGAGTAGGCACAGACATACATAAACATGGAAAACATTGGTTTAGTTCATTTGCGCACTGAGTTGATTTTACTTGGGCGACTTCGGTAGGTCTACAAAGGGCACATATAAAACAACCTATTTTGGTGCTTTCTTCCCCGAAATTTGGTTTTCACATTGTTGAAATTTGATGTTTGGATCTTAAACAAAATTTGGCCTTTTCTTTCCCAAAATATGGTGTTTTCTTGCTCAATATTAGGTGTATAGGTCTAAAATGAAATTTGGTTTTTGCTCACCCATATATTGTTGATTTTGGTTTCAAGATTCAAAATTTTGTAATATTGGTCGCATAATTAGATAGAACTTTGGAGCTTGGCCGATTGGTCAAGAATTTTAGTGATTGGGACAAATGTGGTGTTTCGACCGTAGAGAAACTTAGTGTTTGGAAACGAGTACTAGTTCCATACATAGGTTCCCATTTGGTCATCGAATCTAATAGGGGTGCTTGAGAATTGAACTGCAAGGAGTGTTGCAATGAGGTGCAAATGAGGCATCACACTAGTTGAGGTTGTAAGCTATGTTGTGTGTGGATGCAAGTGGATTAATTGTGTTTAGCCAAGTGCTTGAACTTGTTTCTGTAAATTATATTTTCTATTATATGTTGATGCTTTGCACGTGTTAAGCCAAGTGTTTCTCCCCCTATATATCTCTTGTATATGTAGAGATGATGTTGCATATTATAGGTGTATTGCACATTGTTAAAGAAGAAGAAAATTGATTAAGTCAATATTAAACCAACACTTAGGCACATGAAGTGGAGGCAAAGTGAGGGTGAATTAATAATATGTTACCCTAGGAAGTTGTGGACCACATTTATGAACCATGCTCTAGTGGTCACTATGGCAAGCTCACAACAACAATTTATTAAGTAACTTATGTATCCTTCTCTAATAACAAAACACTATTTATTCATTCCTATGAGATAGTGAGAGATAATTATTTCCACATTAAGTTACATTTTAGCTTTGAGGAGTTCACATATAACCTAAATTTACTAAGTGTCAATAATGTTTGTATCAAGTAAGATTAACACATCTATTTTTGAGTATTTTGAATCCATTTAATCATATAACTTTACTCAAATTTATTGTGGTTTCCTCCTCTATTCCTCCCTATATAAGAAATGTGTGACTTATTTTGACTTACCACTAAGTAGACCACTCAAAAGATTGAAACAAGCTGAGATTAGGAAAAGTGACCGCCTATGAACGAATTATCTTTTGAGACCGAAATATAATTGAAATATAAGCCAGCCTTCTTTGGTCGGCGTGGGACCAATAACACAAAGGTAGCTATATTACCTCGTCTAAATTGAAATATAAAGCCTAACGGGTCAATATCGTAGGTCTTCGGATTAATGTGTTGTGATCGCGGGAACTCCTCAACATATACTGAATATCGTAAATAAAAAGTCAGTAAGTGACGAGATGGCGGAATCACAGATTAGAAGCGACACTCAAAAAAAAATTTGTGCGCAAGAAATATTTCAGCGGGCTTATAGACACGTAGATAAAGAGTTAAATAGAGGGATGTTTTTGGGGAGATGTGTACCTTCCACTGGAACAACTGCAACTGATGGCCTTTCACATGAAGAATCGGCATCCAGTGAAAGTGAAGGTATTGTTCAGCAGCACTTGATCTCAAGCGTAGTGTTTAGATGGATTGGCAGACGGAACGGATATGGGTGGGAATTGGAGAACATTTGGGATAATGTGTGTGTACGTCAATTAGATGACATTGGACAGAAACCCAACAATGAATGGCATCTTGGCAACTACAGCGGCCAAACAATGGCTGAAAACGTCAATATTGTTTTGCTACGAACTATCGTAGATTGGAGTCGGGAAGACGGAAATGTGTGGAGCCAGCAAGTTGCATGGAGTGGGAGTTTTGAAGATGGTCATAAGTTACTGCAACTCTTGGAAGGAAATAGTAATGCCGCTAATTCTATAGAAATGAGGGGTGAACGTTTTGATCTTCATCCTGATTTGCGAGCGCGATACATTGCTCTCCATGGGAGTTATCCTTATGCTGCTGCTCTGGCAGTTGTTGACTCTTCCCCAACAGTTGTCATTCCAGTCCAATCTGTTGGCACAGGAGATGATATTTGTGCTATTTGTCATGATATGCTATCCACAGGAGGCGATGCAAAACGGTTGCCTTGCAATCACCTATTTCATCGAAACTGCATTTTTCGGTGGTTTTACTCTAAACTTGAGTGCCCTCTATGCAGGAATGACTTTCAGTCGAATATAGCCTCAATGTCTCCCTCTTTTTAAATGTTTTTTTGAGCTTTTCATAATTAACGCAACGGGATTAACCAGTTTCCATAGAAATTTTGGTACTTTTGGTTTTTTAAGTTTGACAAGGCGTAGTAAACGCGGATACGTTCGTGTAAATATGGGATTTGCACCCTAGGGCATTCCCTAATAATCTACTTACATTGCGCAATACTGATTTCAAATGTGGTTATGGTCATAGTTTTTCGATTTAGCATTTTATAGTTTTTCGGTTTACCAATTTTTTTTATGTATGTTTAAAGAGGAGGCCAAATACTGTTTTGTTAAACCTAGTATTTTAATATTCAGTATAAATTTTCATCATGTTTATTTTATTGATTTTGAAGTAAGCTGATTATGAAGTACTTGTGAAGTTTATTGTACATGAACATGAAAGGCCTAGAATAAAGTATTTCTGATGTTGTAAATTAGACATTAAACACTCTTATTTTATTCTTTCAGGTTAGTTAACGTTTTTGCCGGGTACACGTGAATTTAGGCCTCAATATAGAGAGATTATTATTTCATATTACTTAATTTTTTTACTCCGTACAAGTGCATCTAGGCCTCAATATACAAAACTACACTATAATACATTTAATTTTCATAACTCTCATAGCTTATTAAGCTTGCACCAAAATCTAGAATAGAATGAAAAGATGAGGAAACTTAAGAACTCATAGAAAGCATTTGAAATCCCTTAGGTAGTCATTCATACCATCACCAGAATATAGTCATGAGAACGAGAGGATATTGAAGACTGTTCATTACTATTGCTATAGTTAAACTATTTATCACTGTTCATGAGCATGAATGCTATGCATCGGGTTGATAAATTAGTTCAATCTCATTTAAATTTTGAAAATTATTTTTTTTTATAGAATATTTGTGTGGATTTAAGATGAGAAGGAAAAAAAAAAAATTTATAATTATCATAAAGATTTTTAAATTTTTAAGTATTGGAGAAGGTTATTTGTTGTAATGTTGTTACGAGAATAGTTCAGAATTGTATTTATTTATTGGTGATGATATAAATGTATCGGAGAATGTTGTATGTTGTGATGATGTTATGACAATACTTTTGAATTTTATTTATTTATTGATGATGATATAAATGTAGTAGGGTGATTTGTCATTAATTTATGTAGACGGTCAAGGCAAAGTGAGCTTGTTGTTGCAAAACTGATTTTTAATTTTATAAAAAAATTATTGTTACTATGTTTATCTATTATTTGATCATTCTAGAGAATAATTTGATATTTAAAAAAACATTGATGAGAAAATAACTATAATATAATTAAACGAGTATAATAATAAGGAATGATAAAATTTTAGAAGAGACATAGCATGTCATTGTCTTTTTTTATATCATTTCATACATTTAAGTTGACTTGATTTGTTTTTGTTGCATATGGGTATAAATAACACATCTCAATTAGTATCTCTTTGGATCTAAGTGTTAAAGTTTCTTTAATCTCTAGGGCATTAAGCAAGCTCTAATTATTCCACCACAGAGAGGAGGTGTTAACCTCTCTTAGAAGATTATAGTTGCTATAGTAGGGGTACCTTATAAATTAGAAGAAAATAAGAGAAAACAAAGAGAGGTAATTTGCATCATAGGAAGCACAATTGTACATTTCTAAGAGAAAAATTGTACATAGACATGTTATGCTATAATCTATGTAAACATGGATATCTCAAAGCTCTAATAAATTGTATTTGCCTTAGCTATGTTGACAATAATGGACTTCAACCAATGAACTACAAGAAAATTAGATTCATTTGTAATAGATGTGAGTGAGTGAGACTACCATGTGTATAAATATTAATGTTTAAATATATCACCGTCACCATCATGACATTGAACTTCATGAAGTAGATCCATAATTTAGTATAGAAACTTGGCAAGAAAATTATCATTAACTCTATACCATATCAACATCTTCGATTAATTTCAAAAGCCTATATCAAATGGCATTAAACATGTTAGGATATTTCGACACATAGGAATAGTTAAGTTCAACTTGGTCTAGTATAGAGTTAGGTATAGAGTTAGGTAAAGTGTGTTTCTTTACCGTTGTACATTTTGTAACTTACAATCCGACGGTCACGATATTTAGTGATCCGACGGTTCATTCTCTCCTCGGTATTACCGACACTTATCCGTGGCTTGACACCCGATTGGTCCATGAATTCTATTTAAAGCGCATGGAGGGTCATTTGTAGGTTAACCGTGCATGAGAGAAGTTTTTGTAAATTTTCATTCTTTTATTAATAAATTGCTTGTAGTAGCCACGTTGGCGCAGGCCGTGGACTGTTTCCCTCTCTGAGGGTTTTAACCACGTCAAAATACTGGTGTATTGATCTGTGATCTGTTTCTGAGCGGTGTCCTTTTGGTGTTCTGTCTGAGAAACTTACCCTGTAAATTCCTACATGGTATCAGAGCTATTTGAGGGCCGCGTCGGTTGGTGATCCAAATCTGAAGCCGGTAGAACTGCATGCGGCTGTCGTTTCCTAGATCTATTGTTTCTGACTGCTTTCGGGCCGAGAGAACTGCTCTGTTGTGTTTGGAGCATCTGTTCCAGTGAGGAACCCCTTTCGTTTCACGCGAAAAGGTTTCCGGTAGCCCTATCTGCGTAATTTTTAAGATCTGAAGGTATACACTCTTTATTTGTAGTTTACTGTTATTTTCTCCTCTCTGCTTATTTCGGTTTCGGTTTATTTAGTTTTTTTTTAACCGGATCTATACCTTTCATTTCTGCGTATGCTCTTTGCCCTTCGACTCTGTGCGATCTGGGCAAATCAGAAACAGAAAGGAAGGATTTTTTTCTCATGCGTATGCTCTTTTCCCTGCACCTTAGTGTGATCTCGGAAAATCAGAAACATTGAGAAAAATATTTAGTTTTTCGGCTAAAGCTAAATTTTTTTTAAATATTTAGTTTTTTGGGTAAAGCTAACTTCGAGCCATAAGGTTCGTTTTTCTTTGCATGTCCGTGTTGGGTTTTGTGTTTTGTGTTTTGTAGGGAAAAAGAGGTTTCTCAAGGCAAGCACGCAAACCAAAGGCCCCCCCCCTCTCTCTCTCTCAAATTTTTGTATAGATCAATTGGTTCAAAGTTCTTTTAAGAGAGTAGAGGTCTTGGGTTCAAATCTCCATTTTGTGGGGGCATTTTTTTCATTCCCGCACATTCGCGCACTTTGCCGGCGACTTCAACAATTTTTTTTCAAAAAGCCATAACTTCTTCATCCGGAAGCCTTTTTCAGAACCGTTTTTTTTAAAACAGCCTAATTTTTCGAGATCTATCCATTGGAACACTTACTTTCAGCATCTTCAGCTTCAGTTTTTTTTAAAATGGAAAGTCCATGCCAAGTCATTCTTGACAGCACTAACTACTTCCAATGGATATCCTACATGGAAGATTTACTTAGAAGTAAATGTCTCTACAGAATAGCCACGGGCCAAGAGAAGAAACCAAAAGATGAAGACAAGGTTGCAAAATGGGAAAATAGACAAGATCAAGCACGTGGTTTGATAGGGATTTCTATTTCTCCTGATCTTAGATTCCATATTGCAGAACTTGAAACTCCTCATGAAGCATTGGAACAACTCACTAAAGTTTTGGGGATTAAAAATGAAATTAGAGCCCATCAACTTGAAAATGAGTTGCTTACATTGGATCCTAATAATTTTTCTTGCATTGAAGATTTCTTGTGCAAATTCAAGACCCCCTTAGATTTCTCTTGGAAGGTGTTAAGGTTAAGAAAGAAGATAGTAACCTTATCTATTCCATTCTTACTAAGTTTGGACCAGCCTACTCTGTGTTCATTTCCACTTCCATTCTACAAGAGAAGCCTTCATTTCTCAAGGACATGACTACAAGCCCCCTTCCTTTGATGCTTTTTGTGATTCTTTAATAAGAGAACAAGAAAAACTCTTACACCTTGGTCTTCTTAATCTTGGAAACTCTTCAAGAAGCGTTAGCCGCCCAGCAGCAACCAAATTTAAAGAATCCTAAGAAGTCATATCCTAAAAAGAATGTCCTAAACCAAACAAGGGTCCTAAGCAAACTCAGTCTCAAAATGAAAGATCATTTCAGCAAAATGATAAGACCAATAAAAACAAATGGAAGAAGACTGATAGACATTGTAACTTTTGTAATCGAGATGGCCACTTAGAATCTAAATGCTTTAAGAAGATGGAAGCCCTGGAAGCCGCAATGAAGAAACATAACATCCATGTGGAGCATTCTTCTACTTCAACTTCAACTTCATCTTCAGGAATGGCACTTTCTTCATGTCGTTGTCAATCATCTCAGTCTGGTTATGCATTAAATGTATCTTCTTCTTCTCATTCTCATGAGTGGCTCATTGATTCTGGAGCCTCTTATCACATGGCCAAAAACAAAGCCATGTTTTCTTCTTTACATGAATGTAACACCAAAAATATATATGTTGGTGATGATAGATCTCTTAATGTTGTAGGGACTGGAACTGTTCATCTAGACAATGGTCAGTTTAATGATGTATTATGTGTTCCAACCTTATCCAGCAACCTTCTATCTGTATATCAGATAACTCATTCAGGTGAAGGTAAAATTGTTGATTTTTCACCTCATGATGTTGTAATCAAGGATCTAAGAGATCCTAAACAGATTCTAGCTACTGGTATTGCTGATGATTCCACAAGGTTGTATAAGTTTCACAACTTTCGGTCATCAAATCTTCCCTCAGTATTTGTTTCTCATAATGATGAAGTGAGCAAACTTGGGCATGAGCGATTTGGTCACTTAAACTATCGCTCCCTTCAGCATCTATGTAAAGAAAATATGGTGACAGGTCTTCCTATGGTATCTTGCAGAGATGGTGTTTGTTCCGGATGTGTACTCGGAAAACATCAACGGGACAGTTTTGAAAAACGTGCCTCTTGGCACGCCTCAGCCCCTCTACAGCTTGTGCATAGTGATTTATGTGGTCCACTTTCAGTTGTTTCCTTCTATGGCTACAAATATTTCTTAACTTTCATTGATGATTTCTCCAGATGCACTTGGGTATATTTCTT